>PVKA01044256.1:0-16286 GCA_004027165.1 Ctenomys sociabilis | reverse complement strand
GTTTATTAATATCTTTGGACCAAAGAGAGCAATCAATTGATGTGCAAATTGGAATTCCATACTGAGTTGTTTAGGAATGGTTGAGATGAAGGGGAAAGAGCTTGAGATGGAAAAAGATAGGCAGATAACATGAATAATAAATGTTTTTCAAAATACTGAAAGAGAATCTGAGACAGGGAGGTGGAAGGAGGTTGAATTAGTAACACTGAAGCAACAAGCAAGATCCATGCCCCCTCCCAGAATCCAAATCTGAGATAACTAGTTGAAACAATACCAAGGTCATAAGGCATGAGTCCTTACCTCACTAAGGAAATTAAGGATGGCAAATGGTGGGAGCTGCATTTCAAGCAGCCCCCTCCATAGTAGGGAATAAGTCAGGTGAAAGGAAATGGACAAAAGTGAAAGAAGAAGATTTCCAATTCTTATAAGCAAATGCAGTGGAAATGGGTATGTTAGCTCAAAAAAGACTTAAGTCCACCTGCATTAATTGTGCTTCAGTGTGGAGGAGATGGGATTTTGTGGCTCTCTCTTGGCTTCTACTGTTAGCTCAAGAGGAGCTACAGATTTTTTTAATAGAAGCTCTTCTGTAAAGAAAGCAGGGAAACAATAGCTAGCTGTCACAGGCAGCTGATATCTACCTTTGATCAGCCAAATGAATGTTGCAGGCATTTCTTATAGAAAGGAGATTGCTTATCGATCTATATCAAAATATGCATGCTAATCCTGGGCAGCAGAGAGTATTTTCAAGTGGAGTTAATAATCTGATTGCTGCCCTGTCTGGAGCAATTCTGTGAACTCGGAGCTCTAATCAGTCCAGGGTCTTGCAGTCAAATGTACTTTGCTGTTTAAATTTGGATTTGTGACATTGATTGAGGAGCCCTTGTAAAGGTGTTGACAAATCAAATTGTTTGTCCCAGTAGTGTTTTGCCAGAGATCAAGTCCAAAGTAATACGCAGTGAATTTGTTCATTACTAGTAGGGTGAAAGGAATGATAAAATTCACCTGCATCATTATCACAGACACTCGCTCAATAAAAGATGTGTTCTGTCTGGAGAAAATGTAGTTTGGTGGGTGCTCTTGTGAATGATGCAAGGGAGATGGCCTTCTGAACACACTGGATATTAAATATGCTTTAAGAAAAATAGACAAATAAGTTTATTCCACTTTTAAGATCAGAGCACTTTCTATATTTGATTAAAAAAATTAAGAATGAAGGGTATAGAGGCAGCTTATATTATAGAAGAACCCTTGAGGATACAGATCTGAGTAGGGTAGGAGGTTTGCCCCATAGCAAGTAGAAGTAGATCAGGGGAAATCAGGAGGGGACAGATAGATAGTCTCCATCTGTTTTCAACTGACCTTGGAGTCAGTGTCAGGAGAAGTTTGGTTCATATGTAGAGCTCAACACTGCTGTCAGAGGGAAGGCTGACTTGGCAAGTGTTGAAAGGATGTACTGACCACACAAAGGACTGTCCTAGTCTGGGTTCTCTAAAAATCTACCCCTCGGACTAGAATTTGAGTGCAAGCATGTATTTCTGAGATGATTTCAGAAGAATCATTAAGAAATGGTGGAAAAGGAATAAATTCAGTGTAGCTCAAGTTAATGAGCAAGTTCCTGCTATGGGAGCTTGGTGCTCAGTCCCACTGGAAACTCTGAATCTGGGGATGATCCCAGGAAGTGTGGTTAAAGAGCAGGAAGTGACTCTTGGGAAGGAAAGGTACCTAACCTGGCCCAAATTAATGTGAAGGTCATTCTGGGGCACTGGGCCTCAGTCCGAAAGGGTCCCAGAAACAGAGAAAAGAAGGAAAAAGAGAAAGGAGCAAAAGGAGGTAAAGGAGAGATACTCTTTTGTAAGAAAGGACCTGAGTTTCCTTAACTATTCTGGCCTGAATTTCAGTTTCTGAAATGCTCCTATTTTGTCAGTAGATGTTGTTCTGGGTAAGGAAAGAACCAGCCCATTAACTGTCACTGTGGAATGAAGGAAAAAAGGTTGATGATGTTTGGTACTCTCACTGTTTACATCACTTTTGCCACAGTCAATAATGTTAAAAACAATAATATCAGCACCAAGCATTTATTGTGTATATTTCATAGGCTGAGTATGTTTGCATGTGTTTAAACAAACTGTCTTGGTGTTTTCTTAATCTGGAGATTATAAGACTTTAATAGGAAGAACATTAATTTACTGGATTGCCTGTGAAGTAGAAAAGGACATGCCAGGATAAATGATATAAAAGTAGAAAATATCAAAGTGTACAATCTGTCCCCAAGATCAGTCGTATTTAATAAGCATGAGTTAATTCCACAAGTGCATGTCTGTGCATGTGTGCACACAAGGGCACTGGGAAATCTGTGTTTCCTTCTGTGATTCAAGAATAGTTTGAGGAATACTGAATTTTCTGTCAGATCTCCTATCAGTCTTATGAAGCTGAAGCTGTCATTCCTATTTGATAAGTGAGAAAATGAGATTCCAAGATAGTAATTCACCTGCACAAGTTCACGGAGCCAGGGCTCAGACACAGAGCAAGCCATTTGTTGCCCCCCAAGAGCAACCATAACACAGCCAACTGCAGCAAAGAAAACATAAACCCTGCAACTTTTACAGAGATTTGCCCTGGGAAGCCTCTAAGACCATCTGCTCTTCCAGAAGGCTTGCAACTGTTCTTTTCATGTTTTTAAGAAGAGTTTGGTAACAAAGCCCATTTAATATCAAACTGGAAGACAGCAGAGAGCTTCTTGGTGTTATAGCACTGTTGATGTCGCCTTAATTTATAACATGGCAAATGGTTAGGCAGATGGCATTTAATATATTCCCAGACATAAACATGAGGATTAAGTTGTATATGGTGTGGGGTCCTGGGCTTCCATAAACTCCGTGGGAGGTAAGCCCAGCTCTCCACCCTCCTCACATCCCCCACTCCTGCTCATGAGCAGTGTTAGCCATTCAGAGACACAGAAGGCACAGTCTGAATTGACCAAGCCATAGAGGGGGTTGCTGTGACAGTTCATTCCGAGGTAATGCTGGCCTGAAGTACTTCATGATAGTAAAAGGCAGGGCAACACCCTCATGATAGAAGCATCCAGCAACCTGGATATCCAAGGGCTGGGCCCCAGGCCTGTACCTCACAAGTCATGCAACTTTGTTTTTAATCTCTTAATTTTTAGAACAATTTTTCATCAACAGAAACACTGAGCAGATACCACACACACACACACACGTGTGTGTGTGTGTGTGTGTGTGCATGCACTCACAGAGACACTGTTCTCTCTGTTATTAACATCTTACATATGTCTGGTACTAAGAAAATTAGTGAGCCAGTACTGTTACATTATTTAAACTAAACATTAAACTAAAATTAGATCTCCTTAGTTTTTGGCTAAGGAATCCATCAATCCAAGATATCATATTGCATTTATTTATTATATCTTCTTAGATTCCTCTTAACATTGATAGCTTCTCAGACATTCCTTGATTTGAAGACTTTGACCATTTTTGAAGAATATTGACATACTACATGATGTACCTCCATTGTAATTTGTCTGATTCTTTTATAAGGAGATCAAACATGTGAAATTTGGAGAAAAGAATGAGATAAAGTGCAACTCAATCACAAATTGATCAGTTTAATCAACTTAATCCATAAGGGTGCACACATCAACATGAACATTTATTGTTGATGTTGACCTTGGTCAACCAACTGAAGCAATTCTTTGCATTTCTCCAAGGCAAAATTATTTCCTCACCCTATTTTTCCCATACTGTTCTTTTGGAAGGAATTTTCTGTGTGTAACCCACACTAAAGGAGTCAGGCACCATATGCCACCACTTTGTGCATGTAATAGCTATATAACTGTTTTGGAATTCTTCTGCATGGGTGATTTGATTGCTCTCTCATGCTTATTAATTTAGTCATTTATGTATGTAAGTGTGCATTCATGGATATTTACTTTATAATTTGGAGCAGGACCCAGTGTCAACTCTTTCTTTTGTTGATTGAATTGTTTCAGCTCTGACAGTTAGATGCTGTCATGTAGCTTCTGTGCCCTGTTACCTTACCTTTGAATGATGCAGGTGCTTCATATGGGTTATTTTTACATACTCATACTTCTCTATTTTGCAGGACTGCAAGATGCTCCTGGCTTGTCTTATGCATTTTTCACCCTCATCCCACAATTAGGCAGTGCTTTAAGAAATTTTATAATTTTTATTGGATGGTGGTACTGGAAACTAAGACCTGGTACTAAGTATAATACCAACCTGTTGCTACTGGCAATTGAATCGAAATCTCCTCTTCAGAAAGAGGACATAAGTATGTGGTATGTGCTAACACAATGTGTGTACCTATCTGTAAGTATTGTATTTCTGTAGAGTCACCTTTATTTTAAAAATAAAGGAGTTTTTATTGCCACCTCCAGCACTGATCCCCTGTGGTCATCTACGTCTCCTTTCCTTATTCATTTAGACATCCATAGCAACATTCCAATATACATATATGTCAAACTCCAATTGGTAACTCAAAACACCAGAGGAAACAAACAGATCAAGGACAGTACAATGATTCTCTAATTATTTGTCTTGTATCTTGGAGATGCCATTCATTTCCAAAGTTACTTTAGCATCGTTTTCTGTTTCCCATTGTAATAATGTTTCCTATATTTGCACTGTGCTTAGAGTCTCTTTCCATAGGCTGCATGCTTTCTTTGGACCTCTGAGCTCTTAATTTTTCAGGTATGTACACATTTCACTTTCACTCTGTGCACTGTCCACTCTGTGTACTGTGCTGTGCAGTTATGGATTTTGACAAACGCATAACTTCAGGTATCTACCAGCCAAGTAGTATGCACAATACCTCTCCAAAAGTCCTCTCTGTATTACCTACCTATCCCTCTCTTCTCACTGACCTTGTTATTCTCTATAACTTTGTCTTTTAAAGAAAATTACATACAATCATCATCCAGTATCTATGCGGGAATGATTTCAGGGGGATTGCTGTGAGTTTAGGGGCAGCCTACACTATGAAGTGAATTCAAAGACAGCCTAAATTACATAGTAAAACCTTATCTTAAAAACAAATGAATAAACGTAGCTGTTATTCATTATTTGGAGAAAAATGACAAAGAGATAAGGAGTCTGAGTGTGTCAGCATCTGCTAATCTGTTCCATTGATCCTCAGGTCTGGTGTTTGTTTGTCAGTACCATGTTTTATAGGATAATCCAGGACTGCTTTTGTTAGTCTAAATCTATGCCAGTTCCAGGTGAATGTAGGAATGTTTTCTCTAGATCTGTGAGGTATGCTAGTAGTCAGCGAGGTGCACGAATGGTTCTTTAATCCACATTGCCCTGTACAACAGTTTTGGGAATATGGCCATTTTCACAATGGTTCTTCTCATGCATGAGAAAGTAATATATTTTCTGAAATACTTCTGGATCTCTTTTTCACAGTAATGTAACTTTCAGTGAATAGATCTTTTACTTTCATTGTTAGATTGATTCCTAAGTATTTCATTCTTTTGGATGTTGTTGTGAAATGCGTGCTCTCCCTAATTTATTTCTCGGTGTGTTTGTTGTTTGTATACAGAAATTATATTTATTTTTGAGTGTTGATTTGTATCCAGCGCTGCTGCTGAATTTGGTTCTTAAATCTATCAGTCTTTTCGTGGAGTTTTTGTGGTCTATGTAGAGTATCACGTCATCTGCAAATAATGAGAATTTCACTTCTTTTCCAATCCTTAATGTTTCTCTTTCTCTCTGTTATCTAATTTCTCTGGCTATAGGTTTGTATATGTTCACTGTAGGCATAATTTTTTCAAATATTTTCTGTCCATGACTGACTGAATTTGTGAATGCAAAATTATTTATTCTGTAGAGGGTGACTTGGCATCATGCAGCCTCTTTCACTAAGCAACATTCTTGCTTCTTTCATGTCTTTATGTAACTGTGTAAATAATTTCTTTTTATTACTGGATAATATTCCATTGGATTGATTTACTCACAGTCAGATACTTTGTTTCCTGCAGTTGTTAGTGACTGTGACCAAGACATAAAACCACTGGGATGCACATTTTTTGTGTGGCCACAAGTTGTCAGTTAAATTACATTTATGCCTAGGAGCACAATTACTGCATTATATGGCAATGCTCTACTTTGTTTTGTTAGAGATCGCCAGATTGTCTTCTGAAGTGGCATCTCTACGATGATAAAAGAGATTTTCTGCTCCACATCCACAACAGATTCTGCAATTTTAGATTTCAATATTCTAATTTTAGTGGATATGCTACACTAATTTGTGTGTCCTAACTTACAACTCCCTAAGAACAAATCAGATTAAGAGAATACTTTGGAGTATTTCTTTGCCATTTTTGTACTTTATTAGTATATTTAGGGTATATTGTTCATTCTTTAACTGTGCTGTTTGTTTCCTTTGTTACGGAGTAATAATAGTTTTTTGTACATTTTTGGATCAGGTATGTGTTCTCCAAAACATTCTTTCTAGATTATGGCTCATATTTTTACTTACTTAACAGTCACTTTTGCGAAGCATGGTGTTAACTGTGATAGCACCCAGCCTACTCATGTTTTATTGATTATGTCCTTCGTGCTATGTCTATAAGGCTATCATCAAACACAAAGTCATCTGGATTTTCTTGCATGTTGTTTTCTAGAAGTTTTTTATTTTTTTTATGATCCATTTTCTTTTCTTTCTTTCTTTCTTTTTTTTTTTTTTTTTGCAGAACCAGGAATTGAACTCAGACCCTTGCACTTGCCAGGGAAGCACTTACACTGAGCCATCTCCCCAGCCCCTTAGTATCCATTTTCTTTTTTCAGACTTTAATTCATTTTATTTTTCTCATGTAAAAACGCTTTATGTTGTAGCTACTGCTGGAGCTTGAGTCCTCTGGGCAGAGACTCTGGTGGGGTTTTCACCAGATGGTCAGTGAATTCCTGATAAGGAGACTTGGTGAACACAGTCTCTTCCCAGAGGCCAGGGGTCAGATAGCTGTAGGTCTTGGAGATGGCATCAAAGGTAGCCTTAGCAAAGTTGCCCAAAGTAGCAGTGCAGCCCCTAGCAAAGGTGTAGCAGTCATTAACACCAGCCACCAGCAGCAGTTTCCTGGGCACAGGGGCTGAGACAATGCCAGTGCCTCTGGGGACAGGGATCAGACACACCAACACAGAGCCACAGGGGCCCGTCACCTTGCAAGGAACAGTGTGGGGTTTGCCGATCTTGTTTCCCCAGTAGCCTCTCCTCACGGGGACAATGGAGAGCTTGGCTAGGATAATGGCCCCACGAATGGCAGTGGCTACTTCCCTGGAACGCTTTACACCCAGGCCAACATGACCATTATAGTCCCCAGTGGTGACAAGGGCCTTGAACCTGGTCCGCTGATGAGCAAGAGTTTGCTTCTGCACAGGCGTGATCTTCAGAGCTTCATCCTTGTGGGATGTGTCCAGGAAAATGTCAACAATCTTGGACTCCTTAATGCGTAAGGAAAAAAGGTAAATTTCCTCCAGGGAATTGATCTTCATGTCTTTGGACCAGCCGGCCCAGCTTGGTAACAGGTATCCACTCTTTGCCCTCAGCCTTACCGCCACGAGCCCTGCGGCCTCGGCCCTGGCCCCGGCCTCTGCCGAACCCGCAACCTCGAAGGCCACTGCCGAAGCCTCAGTGGAAGTGGCCGTGGCCTCCCATGCCTGGGCCCCCGGGCCTCTGGTCCCTCCCTCTGCACCAGCATCATCCACCATTTGGTGTTTCCCAGAAAAAGAAGTCTATTTTCATTTGATATAAAAGCTGTATGGTCTCTGCATTTATTCATTTATTTATTTACTTATTTACTTATTTATTTATTTTTGCATATGGAAGACAAAGTGGCTCAAGGCATCAATTCTTGGAAGATGCAATTATTTTAATCACAGATCACTTACCCTGTTAATGTGGTTCTGTTTTGGAACTTTGTATGCTAGTTTATAAATTTATGTCTTTATTCTCTTGTCTTGATTACTAGAGGTTGACCATAAGACTTGAAGTTTGCTGGGTCAGTCCTTCAACTTTTTCATTATTAGTGTTGTATTGGCCGTTGTGAGTAGTTACATTTCCATATAAACTTTAGATTCAATTTTTGTGTATTATAGGATGATGTGCTGATATTTTGATAGAATTTATGTTTAGTTCGGTTTATCAAATTGGAAAGAATTGACAGATTAACAATACTGGATCTTAATATGAAACAGCTTTGCTAGGGCACAGATGGCACACAATAAACTGTGCGTATTTAAATATAACATTTAATAAACTTTGATGCAGTTGGACACTCTGAAAGCTACTTCCCCTGTCAATAGAATGAATAAATTTGTAACTGCCAGAGCTTCTTTGTTTCTGTTGTAACCTCCCTGAAGCCCAGAAAACCACTGACCACTACTCTGACTATACTAGATTGTATATTTGTTTGTATGTCCTGTAAATTACAATAAATTTAATCATGTATTCACCTCCAATACATTTTCACTCATCATCACTATCGGGATTCATGAATTTCATAAAGTGTATTCATAGTTTATTTTTTTCTGTTGATGAGTAGCATTGAGTTACATAGATATTCCACATTTGTTTATCAGCTCATCTGCTTATCAGCATTGGATTATTTCCAGCTTTTGGTAATTACATATAAAGCTGCTCTGAATGTTGTGAACAGACTGTTCTATCAATATATGCATTCAGTTTTCACAGGATAAACATTTAGGATTAGAGGTCCTGGAAAACCTGATAGGCATAAATACACTTCTTTAAAAATCTGCCAAACAACTTTCCCAGTGTGGCCATTTTCCCAGCGGCCATGTGTGAGAGTTCCTGTCCCTCCACAGCATCACCACCACTTGATGAGGTCAGTCTTTGTCAGTTTAGCCAGTCTTTCAGCCTTGCAGAAACTCTGCAGTGGGTTGTTTGTTTGCCTGCTCAGGCAACCTTTAAGTGCTGGATATATTTGCATTCTTACAAATATTTCTGACATTTGTTCTAGGTATAGTTAAGTTAATTGAAAACAGTTTTATCTTTTAAGACTTGTTTTTATTTACATAGGGTTTGTTAGATGAATCAGGAGCAAAACTCAGCTTAGGACTAATTAGTCCCTATTGTTCTTTTTTTCTTCTTGAGTCAAAATCGTCTTGAGAATCTCCAGAGCGGAGTGCTTGTGGGCTCAGTGCCCAATGAGCTTTCTGTCTGCACTATAAGAGCATGCATTTTCCCAGCCTTGAGTGAGCACTCTGTGTTCCTCCCTCTCATCTTTTGAAAGCTTCCTCCCTTGGCTTTTGGCTGTGTTCTCACCTCCATGCATCAATCCCAACTATGCCGAGTACGTAGACACAGGGCCCTCTGTCCCTCTGGGGGCAGCTCCTTCCTCCAGTCTTGCTGTCTTGCGCACTCCGGCCTCTGTGGCCTCTATAGCCTCAGCTTTCTTTCTCCCACCCAAGGAGTTTGGGTACCATTCTGTATAATTTGCTCTTCTAAGGCCTGGGAACTTTTCAAAGAATTCAACTGGGACATCGTAGGACAGACCATGACTTTGTTTCCGTATCTGTGGAACTTCTATCTTTAATTTTCTTGTGTCTTTGCCTCTATTTGTCACTGAAGCAAAAGGAAAAACCTGTTGGTTTGTCACGGCTAGAAGAGTAAAGCTCTTTTCAGTCATGGGACTATGAGCAATAAAAATGACACATGAAGGACATTTATTTTGCTTCCATATATTACATCTCCCTTCCAAGATTCATCTTTCTTTCTGTAAATGGAGATGGAGATCTTAATTTCTGTTTTATCACTTGTGAATACCATAAGGATTAATTGCATATAATTTTATGTGAGAAAGTGATTTTTAGGGGTGATGATGGTGATGAAGACAATGGTATCACTGTTCCTTTCTCCAGCACATTACTATTTCTAATAAAAATATTCACAAAACTATCATATGTAAGAATCCCTAAAAGCAATATTCAAAACATGGTTTCCTGAGCCCTGAGCTTTAAGGTAGAATTCCTTCATTTTTCACTTTATTTAAGAAACCCAGATATTTCTGTTTCCCAGGATCAAAGATTGCATTAGGAATCCTGGAGGAAGTCAGCCCCACACCACTGCTCTCGAAACAGAGGAATTTTCCACATTAACCAGTTCATTTAGAGCATGTGGGGGTACAAGTTTCCATGGCTAGCAGGGAGAGTAGGAGGGAAAGTATCTGCTCTTCTGCGGCTCCATAAAGCTAAAGCCAGTCTGAGTGGGAACAAGATTGTGCAACCTTAAGAGGGGAAAGGAAAAGCAGTGCCCGTAGTTCCAGACCCCACCGTGGGCATTAAGTTGCTGAGGGGTGGTGATTCCCTCCTCACAGCGAGAGATGCAACTTGTTGGGGGCTGAGCCCCGGTAGATCCAGAAGCAAATCCTAAGTCGGTAAGGGTAAGCTCACTTCCTTTCACACCGACTGGTACTTGAACAGCTGTGTCCTTCAAGGTGGCTCAGTTAGACTCAGAGCTGTGTTAGATGTCTGTGGAGACCACGGCTTTTGCACCCCATGGTAGAACATCTTTCCCAAATCCTGGTACCATGAAGGAAGGGGGGGCTAAGGTCTTGGTTAGTATGCAAGGCAGGGAAAATCTGAGGTAGTCACAGAATTGGAGGCAGCTTTTTGGTAAAACCATACTTGAAATATGATGTAGCACTGCAATTATTTTTCTCCAGGTAAGCCAACAAATTTATTTTTTGTTAGTTTCACTTAGGCTTTCATTGATATATCCATTAAAGCCTCTTAATGCTAACATAGCCAAATAACTGGCATTGCCAAGGCCTGGGAAAATGCTCATTAGTGCATTTACTTGTTGCAATCCAACTCCAGTGGCACTGCAGAATGATAAAACTGAGCATCTTGGAACTGTCATTGTTAGAGAAGAAGTGGCAGGGCTAGCTAAAATAGCTGCTCTCAGAGACTGACAAGACAAGTATCTTCATTTCAGTATGGGATTGAAAAACTTCTGTTTCACATTGCTCAACCCTGTTTCTTTTATGCTGGTAGATCTGCAATTTTACCATAGGTTCTACAATTGCTAATGTTTGCAGATTCATTTGTTTGTCTTTCCCATATCAAAGACTCTGAAGTTTTGTCCCAAAATAGCATTTGAAGCCAACCATTTAAATCTGGTTCTCTCTTCCTGAAGACCTTGGGGTTTCTGTATTGTGTTCTTTCTGATGAGAAAAACAAAGCTGTGCCTTCTCTTTGTGTGTGGTGCCTTCTGTTGGGTTCTTGGCCTCTTGGTTGCTTCCTTGATGCTTCCTTTTATCCTCCTTCCCTGTTTCTTGGAGCAAAGGTTTTATTGGGCACATCTCCATTTCCCCTTACATCAACACCGCTGTTGTTTCCTGATAACAGCACACATTTGAGAGTCAGTGATGTTTCTGCCTTCCTGCACGGCTAGTTTCTAAAGGTTTTTTATTTGTTTGGTCTACGGAATGTTCCATTTTTTTTCTCATTAGAAAGAGTCAGATGATTTCAAAGTTGGTAAAACCATGATGCCGTGTCCTCAGGGGCATGGACCAGCACAAGTAAAGGTGGGCTCTGGGTCAGGAAGCACTGAGCAGCTCCCCCTTTTCCTCTCCTAGCCCTCTATCCTTTCCCATTTTCATTCTAAAACATCATAACTCATTTCTTTGGAATCCCTTCTTTGTGCAGGACATGAGGCTTTGGGGATTACAAAGCAAGGCTACCTTGACCTTTCCTTATGATGACCTTTCACCCCAGTCAGTCGGATGGTGAGCAGCCTCCCGCCATCCTTCTGTCCAACATCTGGGTCTTGATGGTGATTTCTCTCTGTGGCTGGCCTCCCTCTCATACTGAGCTCTTCAGTTCAGCCTCCCTGAGCCCCTAGATCAAGGCAAAGCTACTGCGTCCTTAGAACGAAGGACTGCAAAGTGTGGTCCACACAGACCCTCAAGAATTAGCAAGATGATTCCAGACAGCGCGCTGTGCTAATGATGTACATCAGAGATTGCCTCCCAGGACACCCACTTCCTAGTGTGCATCTGTTTGGATCATCCCCTCCCTTTCCTACTGCTGGGGGCCATGTGGTATGTCTCTAAGGTGATGGAGTATCACTTTCAAGATATACTTAGTTTCAAAGGATTGACAAAACTTTTTTTTGTTGTTTAGTACTAGGGATTGAACTTAGGACATTATGCTTGCCAGGCAGACGCTTATGCTGCTAAGCTATCTCCCTGGACCCTGAAACATCTATGTTGTAAGAATACCTACAGGAATACATGTCTCACTCTTTCGCCAGCTACCATGTGTGACCTGCCCTGTGGAGGGGTCCATGTAGCAAGGAAATGAAGCCAGTCTGCATCCACAGCCCAGTCCACGAGGAACTTAAACTTTTTAAAGATCACTGCGTGCATGCTTAAAAGGGGCTTCTCAGCGCAGCCTTGAGATGACAGTAGTCCAGCCAACACCTTGCCTAGAATTTCATGAGAGATTTTGAACTAGACGACTCTGGAAAACAGGTCTGAATTTCTTACAGATACTGGAATACAGTGATTGTTTATTTCAGTCCCTATGAACAAATAGCAGAGGAAAACAATTTACAGAAGAGACTTATTTGGGCTCTCAGGTCAAACGTTTCAGTCCATGAGGTGCAGGCTCCATTCATATTGGGTTGTGGAGGGGCAGAAGTATTGGGGGGAAGGAGTAGAAAGGAGAAAAGCTGCACAACTCATTGCAACCAGGAAAAGGACAGAGAAGAAGTGG
The DNA here is from genome assembly GCA_004027165.1 of Ctenomys sociabilis. Lineage (NCBI taxonomy): Eukaryota > Metazoa > Chordata > Mammalia > Rodentia > Ctenomyidae > Ctenomys > Ctenomys sociabilis. The sequence goes on along the minus strand of PVKA01044256.1, from coordinate 3,510 downwards.
GAGTGCAAGGGAAAAAGAGAGAGAGAGAGAGGTGAGAGAGAAAAAGCTATCAGAGAGAAAGGTGCAAGAGCCAACCAGAGAAGAGAGGGCCAGGGACAGGATGCACAGCTGCACCACACTTCATGAAGGCTTTTGTTTCAGAATAACTTGATTCACAAACAGACTCATCTGAGAATTTTATTTTTTTATGTTTGCAAACTGCATCATGTAACAAACACAACCACAGCATTCTTTCCCACAGACCAACAAATATGGCCCTCTTTTCCAACATCATAGAACAAATTAAATTCTTGAACAAGGTACAATAGTCCTCCAAGTCACACTCCTGTGACCCACTCCCAGTATCTCTCAACAGTGCCATTGCATTATGACCTCATCAAAGGAAGCCAGAGTGCTGGTGATCCAATCAGCTTCTGAAAGCCCCACTTCTAAACCAAAGGCGAAAAATCCTTCCATACTGAAACATGAAAAATAATCCACTTTCATGTGTGTGAGAAAATAGTGTTTCTCTTTTTCCATTTATCTGTCTCATCATTTTGTATTTCTAGTTTGGGGTACATCATATAAAGTATACAGGTCTAGATATATGATAAAGTTCATGTTTAGCTTGTGTAAGAACCTAGGTGTTATGGGTTATGTGTACCTGTTCTGCCAAAGCTGCATGCAGTCGCAGGGTGCGCTTCTAGAGTTTGTGATTGATTCATGGTCCTATTCTGGGATTATGAATGTGAATGCTGCACCTTCCCTGATGCAGAGAGCATGTGTACAATAGAAGGGAGGGAAAGAGGCTTGTTCTCTCTCCTCCTCCTCTTTTACTCTTGTTTTCCATCATGGACTGTTGCCGTCTTCCATACACCACCCAGTCTCGGAGTCAGCCTAGTAAAGACTGAAACTCCACAAAGTGTGAGCTAAATAAGCCTTTCTCTCGTTAGTTTGTGTGTTGGGTATTTTGTGTTAGCCATGGGAGGAAAGAAACAAGATAACAGGTTTGATCCCCAAAACCAAAATGATAATAAATAGATAACAGTATTATATACATATATGTTTTCTAAATAAACACATATCAATGGAAGTGAATATTCATATTGTCTTTGTAGTGGAGAATAGAAAAATGCAATTAAAATGTTTGATGATCTCTGAAATGTAGAATAAGACTCAGTTCACCACAGAGCCACCTCACTGACTATCTTATTGGAGAGTGGGGCCATTTTGGAAACTCTCCTGTTCTCTACATCTCCATCTGCAAAATACATTTTGCATCACCAGATGTGAGCCTAGCACTGAGACCCTGGAAGATGTACCCTCGGCCACACAAGTCAGTACCTGCCCCTCTGGGCGTTCTGTATGCTGCCAGACTTTCTTGCCGCATCCTACTGCAGGTAGAGCCCCTGCTGCTTACCTGGGACAGATGGCTGGGTCACTGGGGTTGACAGCATTAGTATTTCCTGCCCTGGCCCAGAGCCCGGCTGTGAGCTCTCAACCACGCTCCATTCCCAGTGAGTCATGGAGAGTTCCCCACAGCCAAGATCCCTGATCTCTGGGGCTCAGTTAGCCTTTCTCAAGAGAAGGCTAAGCCACCACCAGGCCTCCACCAGGCTCTGGAGGCCTGCGCCCTGCACATCAGGCACACTTTTCAACATCTGTCTGTGGCATGATTTATTCTATTTTAAAAGGAGGTTTTCAAACAACTCACTATCTTAATTTTAGCAGTTCAGCTCCTTTGTATGCTAACAATACCAAACATGCAAATGAGCTACCACTTTGCTTTCTAGCAAAAATGTTTCTGTGCAAACACTTGATTTTATAACGCACTTTGCAGCTTTCTCCTATAATTAGTTGTTAAATCTATATTTGACTTTGTCTAAGTGGTTGCACTGCAAGGCTGTTTTTCTTGCTTCTCACTTTGGCTGGTTGGTTCTACCCCTAACTCTGCATCTGCTTGAGCAAGGTTATGCTTTCCTCATCAGGTTTTAGATAAAATTTGAAAAGCATAAAATGCAACTGGGGTCAGGGTCCTGTTGTGTCCGGAGACCCAAAGGCTGCGGACTGAGGCTCAGCTCACCCCTCGTGCCTCTCGCCCTCCTCGTGCCAGATGACAGGTGGGCCACGTTCGCCACGGGCAGATGGGCTGGGGTGTTGTTCCAAAGCAGTCTGGGGGGGCCCATGTGGCTGTTTTATGGACCATAATCTGGCCCACCACACTTAGCAAGTGGACCCTTATGGGGAATCTAGGAGGAGGCTGTTTATCTGTGCATTAGAAGTACGAGTGCCTACTCTACTGTGGCCATTAAACACGGACTAGTGATAAGATTTTACACAAAAAATGACATAAACCCATATTTCCTGTACTTCCAGCTGGGATTAAAGGAGCTATTGTGGCAAACTGCATAGCCTCCGTTCTGTTTTAGATCCTGGGGCTTGCAGCACATTCCATTCTGGAGCCTCATCCAGTAAATGGATGCAAAGGACTGAATTTAGATAGAAGAACGTTTAGCTAGATTAAGAAATCCTAATTTTAAAAATCTGTGAATAAAAAACAACATGCAGAAAAGTGAAATGGCATTTTAATGAGTTAATTGCTTGGTATGCCTCTATAATACCTTTTTTCCCCTACAATTTGATTGTTATGTTTTTTTTGTATCTCATGATGATGACTTTGTAATATTTTCTAGATAAACAAGATAATTCAGTCTTTTCTGTAATATGGTTGATCAGAGTAATAAAAATATGATGCATAGAATTTGTGAGACAGGCAACTCACAGAGAGTGAGTTGAAAAACTCCCTGAAGAAAGCAGGTTTCTGCTACCCTTCCCATGTAATATTTCTGGTAAATTATATTTTATGGAATTCTCATAAAAATTATAGGAGATTTGTAATTATGTAGTCAATAAAGTGCTGCTTTTCTGATTGTATTCTGACAGAAAGTACTTCTATTTTGACTAGGAATCAATTGAACAGAAATTTCTGCCTATAATTGCACATGTCTGCTGAACATGGAATTTTTCCTGACTTCACTACTGGCACTTCATCTTTTCTTCCCCCTCCTCTTGTATGCTTTTGATCCTTGCACCAGGTGCCACAGGCCTGTTCCTATGGCAAAACAGCCTCAGGATCCACAACCCCACATCACACTACAGATGAGGTAGCCCAGGGGGTAGGAAGAGAATCCCTGGGCCCACATTTGCACTGCACAGCTAGCAACAACCTGCTGGACACAATAGGAACTAAGTCCAAGAACTACAAGTGAAATATGCTTCTACCACAATGCCCCTCGGACCAGTTCCTGTAAATGTTCACATACCCCCCATATGAACAAAGGAGAGTTTTGAGCAGAAAGAGCCAACAATATTAAATTAGCAAAGACCAAAATTTAATTCTGCTGTTTTACAAAAACATGTGCCTGGGTAACTCCAGTGTGAAAGGGCTGCCTTCTGGCCTTTGGGAAAGTTCTGAAAAGCATCCATATCTCTCTTTGCAGATTATAATATAAACCACTAATTCTTCCTCTC
>PVKA01044255.1:0-16286 GCA_004027165.1 Ctenomys sociabilis | reverse complement strand
ATTGAATCTTTGATATAATTCAGCTATAAAAAAACCTGTAAATATAATTTCATGTATGCACCTTGTACAATACCAAAACGTTATGAAAACAGTTTGCAATGTATTAATTCATCGACTCTGTATGGTTAAGGTGTCTTGAAACTGTCTGATTGACATTTGTATTTTAATAAAATAAAAATAAATGGAAAAAATAAAAAAAAAAAAAATAAAAAAAAAAAAAAAAAAAAAATAAAAAAAAAAAAAAAAACCAAGGCGGTGGGAACACCCCAGGCCACGTAGCCTCAGGGGCCACCATCACACAAGCAAGCCATTGTCAAGCAAAGCCGGCCTGTGTGACTCTTTATTTTATTATTTTACTTATTTTATTGAAGTACAAATATCAATGAGACAGTTTCAAAACACATTAACATGACAGATTCAATAAATTAATATATTGCAAACTGTTTCCATGTTTTGGTATCGTACAAGGAAGGTGCATACATGATATTATACTTACAGACATTATTATAGCAGATGTCTCTTATCAGTAAATTAAGAGAGTGTAGCTGTTTACTTATCTTATTTTTTATACCTGAATCATATTACAGATTCAATAATTAATATTTTCTACCTTCTTATTTTCCTAGTGGTTGTCCATAGTACTAGAAGCTGACATAATATCTTGTCCAACCACTATTAGAATCTTGCTTCTCATAGCATTATGTAGAAGCACGGCATATTTATCCTAACTGCACTGTTTATACACACACATCATGATTTTTCCTTTCTATATCCCTTTTCTTGTCTAGACCTGTCAAAGATGGGCACTCCATTGTCATTAAACCAATTTAGGTGCCTGAACTTGGTGACACAATCCAACATAGTCCAGCATGTCACAATAATAGTGAGTTATCTGAAGAAGTTGTTGACTGTAGCCATTTGCAGCTCAGCTTAATATTGTGGCCCCGCGATGTATGCTTCATTTTTATACTTTTCTGCTGGATGGTTAAGACTGAGATAGAGCAAGACCTATATACCAACACATGTAGTTTTTGTTTCTGATGAGGTCAGTGAAGTCCCCTCAGGGTTTATCTTGTAATCCTGTACCTTACTCTATAGATCCTTTGTCTGTGTCATCCCTGTGGATGAGTCATGGCCAATGCTTGACCAGTTTGCTCTCTGTGAGAGCCGGAGAGAAAGTTTTCTCTCCATGTGACTCTCCCCAGGTACACTATAGATCATTGATCTCCTTGTTCTGTGGCTCCACAATCTCCTTATTCAGAAAATTTGGGGCACTACTGAGTTTCATGATTTTACAGTACAAGTTCACCATGTCCTGAGTCTTCGCTGACCTTGAAAGGCTAAGGCCAAAATGTTGGCTGGCCCTGTGGCTCTTCTATTTCTCCAGTTTTGATCTGTGAACTTAGGTTGTTGACCATCCAGAAGAAAAGTTGCCTAGTACCCTGCAGCATATGCCTTTCAGTTTTCCCTAACTATCTGACTAAATTCTTTTTAGCTGTTGTTGTACATTTCTATTTGTATTTCTTCTTTTGACTTCTTATACTAAGGAGACTATATGATATTTGCACATGTGTGTCTGGTTTATTTCACTTACGAGTATATGTTCAAGTGGTATCCACTTCAATAAAAATGCTCCAAATTTATCATTCTTAATAGCTGAGTAATACTCCATTATATAGAAATACCACATCTTTTTCAACCATTCCTCATGTGATGGACATCTTGGATCTTCCTGTGTGACTCTTGACTGGCTCCTGAAGTGCACAGGGGAACATCTTTAGTAATGCAAGACTGAAGTACTTGTGACTCTGAGATCCTGGGGCTGCAGGGTTATTCGACAAAGCAAGAATAAGACAGAGAGTGCTTCTGCTCTGGGAGACTCCAAAATAGGCGCTACCCCTGCAGCCCAGCCCGGGTCATCCCAGGCCCCCTAGGCTCAGTTCCACTCCTCTCCTGCCACTAGTAAGGCAAACCCCAAAGTTGAACAAACCTACCCTGGCTTTTTGTAGGTGTTTCAACCCACTGCTCCAAGGAATATCACCTGTGTAGGAATTTGCCAAGAGAGGCAGGAGGGTCCAGGCCGCTGGGGATGAGGGGGCGGGCGATGCTGAGCAGCCGCAGCTCCTGGAATCCTTCTTCTGACCACAGACCTTCCCAGACAACTTCTAAATTCAAAAACTCTCTAAATTTAGTCATTTGGAAACAAAAAAAACAAAGCAGAGCTCCTGTGGTGACTTTAGTGGAAATTTTTAAGATGGGAAGTAGTGTTTATTCTTCAGTTTAAAAGTTGGATATGTGATAACAACCTGCAAATACTTTTTAAAATGTGTGCACTTTGACCCAGCATTTAATACTCAGGGCTTCGTTATTAAGAAATAAGTGAGTTAGGAGCTTGCGGGTTAGCTCAGTTCTCTAAAGCACCTGCTTGGACAAACTCAGTCAGGCACAGGAGACTGCTGTTGGATCCCCAGCACCGCATGCCACACCAGACCTGACTTAAGGCAGCCTGAACTAGCCAGAAGAAAAGAATCCTTCCCCAGTTCCGAAGACAATGATATGCAATGTATTAATTATTGTAACTGTCCTACTAACCTGTTCCAAAACTGTTTCATTGCTATTTTATCTTTTTTCTCAATAAAATGAATAAAATATAAAAAAGAAATATATGAGTAAGTCTGTAAGAACATTTGTCAAGGTCTTTAGAAAATAGGGAAGCCGGTAAGATAGGTCAGTGGACTAAGCACCTGCTTAGGCAAACGCAGGGCCTGGGCTCAATCCCCAGCATCATATGCTGTGCTGGCTCTGCCCCCTTGTGAACTGAGTGCCCACTGAAATTGAGCATGGTGGCACATGCCTATAATCCCACTCTGGGGAGGATGCAAACAGGAGGATCACTATGAGTCTAAGCTGTGCAGTGAGACCCAATACCAAACATATAAATTTAAAAAAGAAAAGAAAAGAAGGGAGTGGGGAGATAGCTCAGCAGCATAAGTGCCTGATTTGCCAGGGGACGGTCTCAAGTTGGATCCCCAGTACTGCAAAAAAAAAAGAAAGAATATAAAGATCATTGGAGATTTTCCATTATTTCTCAAAGTGTGTTATTTTATTATTTATTTATTTGGTGCAGGGTCTCACTATGTAGCTTGGACTTGTAATAATCCTCCTGTCTCAGCCTCCCCAGTGCTAGGATTATAGGTGTACACCCCCACATCCAGTTTTGGCGGCCAGCTCAATATGCTCTGGGGTTTGGGGCTTGCACATCATGCGATACTGAGGTTCGAACCTGGGTCTTTGAGCTTGCCAGGTAGGCACTTTGACCTCCAAGCTATTTCCCCAGCCCAAAAAGGGTTATTTTAGAAAAATAATTTCTGGAAATCATTCATTATAGAAAGGTTTTTGGAGCACCCTTGTAACATTTTTGAATGGGCTTTATTGTCATTTTGTTTGTAGTCTTTGGAAGTAGTGGAGTATGAAGGCCAGGGATAAACAGTCCCCCTTAGCTTCAAGTGGTAAAGGAGTAGGTTTCCTTTAAGAGAATTTCATGAGAAAAATAATTTGATTAAAATATTACCAGTATTATCAAAATACTGGTCTGATGTTTGTTTTTGCCTGCAATTCCAATGTGAATGATAAAATATTCTCCCCTTAAAAATCTTCTGTGAGTTTAAAGTTTAGGCAGTTGTTGCAGTTGCTATGGAGTTTAGACAAAATATATCAATTTAAAATTAGCTTTAATCGTTTTTCTAATGTATTTAGCACAGGGTCTACAGGGTCTCACTATGTAGATCAGACTCAAGTCCTCCTGTTTTCAGCCTCTCAAGTGCTGGGATTACAGGCAGGTGCCACCACACCCAGTCTCAATCACCATCTCAGCACACTCCAGGGGGGCTACTGCTGGCATCGAACTCTGGCCCCTGAGCTCTGTCTAAGCAGGCACTTTTGTCCATGGAGCTGTCTGGCCAGCCCTAGCCTCTTTTATCTTTCAACAAACATCATATTTTAACAAACACTGTGTTCTAGCTGGCAGTTAATATGGTGGCTACTGCTCTCCGTACCTGTCCTTCTCCATTCTCCCTACCCCTGTGAAACAGCTACAAAAACGTCTTGTGGAAATATCTCCCTAAAACTTCCAAATCATTCAAGCTTGCTTTCGATGTAGTTTGAGTCTCCAATCACTGGGATATTACATATTTCCTCATTTAGACAAATAGACTTGAAAGAAACAATCACAGCATACTGAATAAAAACAATGAAACCAAATTTAACATACATCAATTTTAACAATCTCTGTGATCACTCTAATTTTTTTTATACTTGTATTTGAATTTTAAGATAGTGGTAATGAATGTGAAATGCAAAGTGTGATATTTTCATTTGATAAATGCACATTTTAGTCATGTATGACACAGTTTACTGAATTCAACATAACACTTTTTAAACTGAAATTTTTTTTCATTTTGCACTGTTCATTTTTTTTTGCATTGTTAATTTTAAAACTAAAGAAAAATTCAAGAGAAGAATTAATATTCCTAATTACTGCATGGTGTTTGTTAAGTGTAACTGTCTCGCACAACATTAAAGCATTAAAAACTGATACACCTTGGCTGCCTGGGGCCTGCTTGGAGAGAAGGTAAGCCAAGTGTCTTAGTTATTTTCCTCTCATTGCTGAGACAGAATAGCTCATGCCCAAAATTAAGGGAGGAAAGGTTTATGTAGCTCACAGTTTGTAGAAGTGGAGAAGGAGAGAAAGAGAGAGAGAGCGAGAGAGCGCGTGCCTGGAGAGAGAGAGAGAGAGAGAGAGAGAGAGAGAGAGAGAGAGAGTGCCTGGAGCTCTTTCTGTCCTACTACACACAGACCACCTTAGGGTGGGTGTAGCTCTCACATCTCCACCCCAGTGTGGGACCACAAACCAATTACAAGCCCTATATTTAGCTGCCTCCTCATGGCTGTGTGAGGCTTTGGGGCACATCCAGACACAAACCATGACGCCAAGTGTTATTATGATTTTTCTGAGACTTGTGAAAATTGGTGGTGGGCAAACCATTTACCACTGTATGTGTTACTTCTTCAAGAAAAGAATGCTAGGGCACATGAATATAATAATATTATAAACTCCTTGTCTCACTTGAAAAGTTTGTCACTAATAACCAGAAATGACATTCAGCTGCTATCATGGCCCGTGATTCTCAAAATGTTCACAGATAACCAGTGCTTGAGAAGCTGAGCTACTCTGTGCAGGGTAGCAAAAGCGAAAGAGACATCTAATGTCTATCATTTTCATCAGCTGCTAGGGCTCAAAGATAACTACTCACAAAATAATTCAGCAAATAATTCATCTGGGGCAAAGCACAAGTTGCATAGGACCTTCACCAAGATCCTTGATCCTAACCCTACCAAAACTGGTTGTTATTAATTCAGTCAAAATGTTCACTGGTACTCCATTGTATTGATGCTAGAAATATAACGATGTTCAAGACAGTCATGGTCCCTGCCCCTGAAGGAAGCTATCCACCCCCTAAGAAGTCAACAGGTAAGTACATGAAACACTATGTTGCTGTTTCAAGTGCCACAAACAGTATGTGTTGCCCTAGTAAATACTTGGGCCTGGATGCTTTGTAGGTGAAGAGATTTATTTGGCTCTTGAATTTTGTAGGTAGAAGTCCAAAGTACATGTCACTGGCACCCTGGGTGGGACCTGCTGCCACAATGGTGGCAGCTTGGTCCCCTGAGAACCAGCTCCCTTCTGCAATTCTCTCCTATGGGACCAAATTTATTCTTCCAAACCAGCATCCATCCATTCACAGGCCACATGACCTAAGTCCCTTCTATTGGGCTTCAGCTTCTGGAGGTTCATTGCCTCACTGGGGATCATGCTTCTAGCACATGAACTCTGAGGGACAAACCATATCCAAACTATCTTCTCCAACCACATCTTCAACTTCTCTGTTCCAGTGACTGTCTTCTTCTACTTCCTCTATGCCCCAAAGCCTTCCTGTTTCAGGACCTTCACCTACGTTGGCCACTTCCACTGTTACTTTCCTTGGTTGATTCCTAAGGTACTCTTCAGTTCTCAGTAAAAATATGCTCCCAGTAGACATTTGCCTACCTGCATACCCCCCGGGGGACGTCCCGACATGCAATAAATGACTAGGTGAGAGACGAGCACCACACACTGCTGCCTCTTTCTCATAACTCTTACCACAGTCTGATTAGTGATTTAACTGTGAAATCATCTGCTCCATGCCTTGCTTGCACCACCACTCAGCCATAGGCTGCAGCAGCCAAAGTCCTCTTGTGACTCACACCCTGAATCCCCAGGCCTTTGCAAAAGAAACATTTGTGGAACAAATGATTGGAGACACACATGAACACACACATAACCAACCAAGAAACCCACTGACAGCTATGTGCATCCAAAGAACTTTTTCATGAGTAAAGCGGGGCTGTTCCCAGAACTTCCTCATTCTTAGCTCTGTTTGCCCAGCCTGCCTAGTCTTACTGTTGGCATAGGCCTGCATTTTTGTTTTTACAATTCTCTCTCATCTCACTTTTAAAAACTTTCTCCTATATTAACCTTATTTTTTTTTAACTTGGGTTTTAGTTTGATCTTAATTGGCTAACTTTCCATTCTAATACTTTACCTTTTATTGCACTAGTCCTCAGTGTCTGTTTTCTTTTCTTTCTTTTTTTTTTTTAATAATAACAACATTACTTTGCTTTTATCAGCTCCTAACCTTAATTGGAACTATTTGGTTTTAGTTTTAAATCTTTGTGTCTTATACTGTGTATGGTTAGATTTCTAAATTTCTGTGTAAAAAATATATAACTGTTTATTCCTATTTTCTAAAATATTTTTTCTTCATATTCTGTAGGGATTTAAAATTTAACATATCACTACTTGGTGGAAAATACCTGTTTCATGCTATGCCTAAGATGTTTGATATTAAGAAAGATAGTGAGGTTAAGGTCAACTGCCTATGTTATAGGGTAATAATACCATTAAGCTTCTCTTCTGGAGGGTTAACAACTTAAGTTTGCAGACCAAAGATTAGAGAAAAAGAAGTGCTGCAAGGACAGTCAACATTTTGGCCCTGACCTTTCAAAGTCAATGAGGACTCAAGACTTAAGAGAACCTGTAACATGATGTACTGTAACATCATGCAACTTAGTTGTGTCCCAAATTTTGTTATCAAGGAGATTATGAGGTCACAGAGGAAAGTGAAAGTGTGCCTAAGGAGAGTCACATGCAGAGAAAACATTCTCTCAGGCTTTCACAGAGAGCAAATTGGTCAAGCAATGGCCATGACTCATCCACATGGCTGACACTGACAAAGGATCTACAAACTGTGGTACAGGGTTTCAGGACAAATCCTGAAGTGATTTGACTGACCTTGTCAGATATAAAAGTTACATTTTTTGTTATATAGGTCTTGCTTTATCTTGGTCTTAACCACCCAGCAGAAAAGTATAAAAGTAAGGTATAAAAAGTAAAGCCATATTAATATGCTGAGCTATAAAATGCTCAAGTCAACAACTTCTGTTGATAACCCACTACTATTGTATACTACTGGACTATATTGGATTATTTTCCTGAAATCATAGGCTTACAAAATTTAAATGGCAATGGAATACCCATCTCTGACAAAACTAAACAAAAAGGGGATATAAATGAAGAACCATTTTGTGTCTGTATATATAAAATAGGATAGATATACAACTACTTTCTCTTAATTCAGTGAGAAGAAAGATTTATACATAGTGTTTGGACAGGATATCGTGTCTGCATCTTGTACTATGAATAACTACTACTAAGACAGCAATATGCAATGTGTTAATGATTTTAACTGTCTTAGTGACCTGTTTGAAATTGTCTCATTGCTAGTTGTTTCTCAATCAGATTAGTTTAAAAAATAAACTTTTCAGATAAAGAAATCCAAATGGTAAATAAGTACATACACACACACACACACACACACACACACACACACATATATATACATATACAATGTATATGTATACATATATATATATATATATATATATATTTTTTTTTTTTTTTTTTTTTTTAAACAAGATCTCATTGTATAATTTAGGCTGGCCTCGAACTCATTATGTAGCCCAGGCTGGCCTCAAACTCACAACAATAGGGCTGGGGAGATTGCTGGACAATCAAGGTGCCTGCCTGGCAATCTCAAGGACTTGAGTTTGATTCCCAACACTGTAGGTGGGCAGGTCCCAAAACCGGGTATGGTGGTGTATGCCCGTAATCCTAGCACCAGGGAGGCTGAAACAGGAGGATGGCTCCAAGTTTGAACTGCATAGTAAGACCCTATATCAAACAAATAAATAAAAAATTTAAAAAAAAGAAGAAGAAGAAAGTTGGGGCTCAGTAGAATAAGCACTTCCCTGGCAAGCACAAGGGCCCGAGTTCAATTCCTGGTTCTGCCAAAAAAAAAGAAAGTAAAGAAACACAATCATCCTCTTTCCTCAGCCTTCTGCATCACCACCACTGACCTAATTTTTAAATAGGCTCAGTTTATATTTTATTTTTATTAGATTGACTTCTTTAGCAACACATTTAAACATTTTTGTAGCTATCAAATCTACCCTTTATTTTCTGTCTGTGCGTTCCTCTCCCCTCCTCCGTCCCCTGCAGGCCCCTCCCCCTCCTCTTTTACCCATCCTTACCTGGCTAGAGGACGAGTAAGGAAAGTGGGCCTGAGGACAGCATGCACTGTGAACACAGGAACGAAAGGGTCTTTCCCTACCAGCTACAGGTTGAAAGCAGAGGCTACTGGCTACCGCTGTCCTGAGGGCCCACGGAAGCTAAAGGGCCCAGAGTGAGCACAGTCATGCTGGGTTGGTGTTTTGTCTTGTTTTGTTTTGCTTTGTTCATTTTGTGGTGCTGGCAATTCACCAAGTAGTAGACACAGGATCACACCTTTCCTTGCTATAGGGCAAAACCAACTCAAAGGAGCAGATTTCTAGATTTCCTTTGCTATCTGTTGGCAGGACGTGAATTCCTCTGCATGCCAGGAAAAGCCTGGGCTGCATTGGTGGGCTCTTCTGCTCATCATCTCAGAGCAGGGCTGGGTGCCACTATATGCCATCAGACCACCCCCAAGACTCCTGGGCAGCCACACCCTGCCTTTTCTCCTCCACTCTAGCATTTGGTTTATTTATGTGCTTCCATGGGTGTGGATCTGGTCTAGTCCACATTAGGAGGCTGGATTAAGTTCCTTCCCACCTAGTTTCAGGGACAAACTTCCCATGGAATGGCCTATTGACCAATTGATCTCAGTATCTGGGAAGACTGTAGAGCCTTCCTTTTTGAAGTCTGCCATGACCAGCTTGCCAGACAGCTGCAGTCCTGTTCCACGGAGCCTGATCCCCACCTGGGGATTCACCTAACCTTCCTCAGCTGGGAGACAGTGATAGGAAGATCTGCCCTTCAGGGTTCTCCAGAGGACTGCATGATGCACACATACAAAGCAGTCAATGTAATCCTATCCCTCTGGTGCCTATGTGAAGCAGGTAATAGAAATCACATCTTTTTACTTGATTTATCTTTACTTCTCCTTTCAAAAGTAGATATGATTCATGAGGTCCATAGGCTTGTAGTTTCTAGCACAGGAAAATGTATTTAACTCACCCAGATCTAGATTTTTCACCAGAAAGCTGAGACTTCTCTTGTGGTTTAAGTAATGTCATTCAATTTGCCCTGTCTTTTGATTGTTTTGTTTTGCTTGCTTTCTACAGGGTCTTGCTAGAGTTCAGGCTGACCTTAAACTCACCATGTAGTCCAAGCTGACAACCAACGTACTGCTAACCTCCTGCCTCAGCCTCCTGAGTGCTGGGATTATAAGAATGTGCTACTGTGTCCAGTTTTACTGCTGTATTTTTCAAAGAATTAAATAGTAATCCCAATCTGGGAAAATGGAAATTATTCTTTACTTCCCACTGTCAGAGAAGTAGTTGGTTATTTTCGTGGTCAGTGGCCATGAAATCACCCCAGATATTATGGTGGGATTTTCATTGTGAACGCAGAGCACCCACTGTCCCTCCTTTCCATGAAAGAAATGAGTTTTCACTTCCTCTACCCCAGGGGCAGGTTTAAGTAAGCAAAACAACTTACCAGAGTATGTACCCTTTATCTATAAATAGCTATTGATAACTGTAGGTTCTTCCTCAGTCAAAAATCGGATTAGTCATTGAAACATCAAACATATTGATTTCATAAAGTCTAATCTTATTAGGGAAGATTTAATTTTAGTGTTTTATAGATACAAATTAGGTACATACTTTTAGGGACAAATCATAGCAAAGTCAACAGCTTGTTAAAGCTGAAATTAACCCAGTTAAATATGTTAGACCTAGACAAGTATTTGTTGCTAGAAGACTGAGCTGGCTTTAGGTCATGGATAGGTTGAGTCAGCTATCAACCCTCACAGCAGCCAGGCTCACTGCGGTCGTGTTAGGTATCAGTTCAGTTGGTTCCCAGCAGTGTAAGCCAATAGATTTGGGATCTTTAATTCAAAGTATTTGGAAGTTTATTCTACATTATCCAATATTATCAGAATATAGGGAAGAAAATAGAAGTAGGAACCTCTTGCTTGATCTTATCAAATGCTTAAGAAAGCTCAGGCAGATACAATTTTAAATCAGAGCCATTAAAAAGACCAGATCCTAATTCACATGTCTAAAATCACTGATTTATAGCTAGGCATGGTGTGGTACATGCTTGTAAGCTCAGCATTTGGGAGGCTGAGGCAGGAATGTAGTCCACGGTTAGCCTGGGCTACACAGAAAGACTGTCTCAAAAAAATAACTGTTTTACTTCTTGTACTTATTGTGTACAAGAAGATTAGCTTTTCAATACATTTCCAAGTCAACTAAAATTCACACAGAAATTATAAATGTTGGTTCCTACTTTATAAGGTATAGATACATGACTAGATAAATAGATAGTCCTCATTTAACAACCTACCTAGTTTGTGACTGTTTCAACTTATGAATCCATGCTGCTTGGACTTGTAACCTGCTGCTCAGACTTATGGCCTGTTCTTCTTTTGTACACTTCTGTACATCTTCTTGACAGAGCTCAATGTCCTTTTTTTTGTACAGTATATCTTGTTAATATAGTGCAGTAATTTTTTTATTTTTATTTTGCTTTTTGAGATAGGATTTGGATTGGCCTTCAACTTGCTATGTAATTCACCTAGCTCAAATTTGTGACAATCGTCCTGCCTCATCCTCTGAAGTACTGGGATTATAGGCATGTACCACCACAGCTGGCAATCTCTGCTGATTGTACTGTACAGTACTGTAGTTTCATGTTCTGTATACATAACAGTACTGCATGTAAGAGTTATGTAAATAAAAGCAAAGCCTTCAAGTTGGAATTTCTTTTAATCACTTCTTTGCTCTGAGTCTTGTAATGTACACACCACATACTGTCCCTCATTTAGCAACAAGTTTATGTAGCAACCTAATCTCAGACATGAATTTGGATGTTCAGCAAGGAGAGTCTGTTGCCTATTGTACATTAGGCCCATTCACCAAGCATGTTGTGCAAACACACACAGCAGGGCTGGCGGGATGGCTCAGTAGAATAAGGGCTTCCCTGGCAAGTGCAAGGGCCTGAGTTCAATCCCCAGTTCTGAATCACACACACACACACACACACACACACACACACACACACACACACACACATACACACACCACTCATGAAAGACCAATGACTTCAGAATATGTTATTTCTATAAAGTCTGATAACTGGGGAAAAAAGGGCTATTTGACATTATTTGGATATTCAATATCCAAATATATATGGCTTACCTGTTTTGATGGGAAGGACTGATTCCAAGCACGGTCTTATGAGACTGGTTGATCACATTCAGGCTAGAAAAGCTTATCAGGGCTCACTTGTTTTTGCTTCCAACAGTTCCTCATGTGCTAATGAAACTGATCCATTCCAAATTAAATAAATTCTCAGATATAAACAAACTCTTTAGAAATGATATTACCTTTGAAGCTTTTTTAAAAAATGAATTTAGGGCAGGGTGTTCAGGGTCTCACTGCATGGATCAGACTCCTAGTGATCATATTTTCAGCCTCCCAAGCGGTGGGATTATAGGCGCGCACCACCACTCCCAGGCTCAACACAGTCTCAGTGCATCCCTGGGGTGAAACCAGCACAGCACGCTGGGGATCGAACCCCGGCTACTGTGCTCTGCCAAAGCACGCACTTTAGTCCACTGATCTATCTGGCCTGGTGCTTACCCTTGAAGGTTTTTGATACATAGAAGTGTCTCATATTATGAGGATGCACATATTTTCTCAGTGGTTGTATATAGACTTCCAAACCACAGAAAGCAGTTGGATAAATAATTATCACCATTATTCTTGACTCTGTGATTTGTTTTGTTTTTAATTTTTGATTTATATTGTTAGCTAGTAAGTCCACTTGCTATATACTTTAGATGTCTTTCAATCCCCCAAGGTATTTAGTGCAGCGGCAGACAGAGTGTGGCCCCGTGCTGCTAGTCTCACTGTTGAGGTTGTTTGCCATTTCTAGTGATTTTTAGATTCAAGCAAGTTCACAGTTCTGTGTTATCTTCCTAATTGCAATGAGCTGCAGAAGCTCCTTCATTAATGAGCCAAAATATATCTTCCAGCAATATCAACTGTGTGACCAATGTATAGGCTGCTAAGATGCTAAGAAAGACCATGTTCTGGGTGTGGTGGTGCACTCCTGTCATCCCAGCATTTGGGAGGCTGAGGCAGGAGAATCACTGAGAGTTAGAGGCCAGCTTGAGCTAAATAATGAGTTCAAGACCAGTCTGGAATACATAGTGGCCCCTGTTTCCAAAAACAAAAACAGTCTCAACAACAACAAGCAGAAAGATGCTAAGAAAGGGCATGTGAGGAAATATAGGAATAGATTTTTTAATGAATTTTCTAAATATCATATCTGGATTGTATCTGTTTTCAATCATGATTTTTGATAAGTTCTTCCTCCTTCCTTTCTTCCTTCCTTCCTTCCTTTCTTTTTTTTTCTTTCTTTCATGTATTTGGTACAAGGTCTCACTACACAGCTCAGACTCATGGTGATGCTCCTGTTTTCAGCCTCCCCAGCCCTGGGATTGCAGACGTGGTACAGCATAACACCTGGACTTGGTGGCCAGGTCGGTGCACCTGGGGGGCGGGTTTGGAACAGTATGTGGCGCTGGGAATTGAACCCCTGTTCCTGCACTTGCCTAAGCAGGCATTTAGTCTCTCCAGCCCTTGATAAGCACTTTCTACGTAGTTGCTACATCACAAGAAATACTGGATTTTCTGAATAATTTTCACCCCTGCCTTTTCTGACACATGAGGGATTGCTGTATTTTATTGTAAAGGTTATTGGAGAGCAAATCATTAGGAAAAACAAAACATTTTCATTGACCTATCTTGATGATATGATGTCTAATACAGATATTCTTCATTTAGTGACTTACTTAGTGAGAAATTTCAGACTTAGGATCCTCCTCCTGGATTCATGATGCATCTTTTTTTTTTTTTTGTCTAATTCTGTACCTCTTGTTGATAATCTCAATATTTTTGTACAGTATAACTTGCTTATAAAGTACTGTAATTTTTGCTCATTGCACTGTACAGTACAACACTGCAGGAGGTGTTGTTGTTTGAGACAAGGTCTCACTATGTAGTTCGGTCTGACCTTCAACTCTCTGGGTAGCCCAGGATGGCCTTGAAGTCTGTGTGAACCTCTTGCATCAGCCTACTGAGTGCTGGGATTACAGGGGTGCACCACTATGCCTGGTTGAAGTAGTCTTATGTTCTATGCATGAATACACATAACAGTATAGCAAGAAAGAGTTAAGCAAGTAAAAGCAAAGTCATCAAGCTGAAGTTTCCTTTAGCCATTTCTTTGTTCTGAAAATTATAATGTACATACTATGTGTAACTTCCCTTTTAACAACCAATTCATTTCATGATCTAATTATAGGAACAGAACTCAGTAATTAAGCAAGGAATAGCTATACACACTTATGTACATAATTTGAGTTGGATCATTGATCTTTCTTTTCTGGTTCTTGGGATCAAACTCAGGACCTTGTACTTGCCAGGCAGGCACTTAACTAGTGAGCTATCTCCCTGGCCCTGGATCATTGATCTAAAGATGAAAACAACACTACAGAATTAGAAGAGCTGGGAGTGGTAGCACATGCCTGTAATCCCAGCACTGGAGGCAAAGGCAGGAGAACAAATTGGAGGTCAGCTTGGACTACATAGTGAGTTCAAGGCCAGCCTGAACTACGTGGCAAGATCCTGTGTCAAAAAAAACAATGGTAGATGGATAGATAGATAGATAGATAGATAGATAGATAGATGACATATAATATTCTCAGATAGCAATGATTTTTGTGACCATAACATAAAACATAACTATAAGAGGAAAAGTTTATAAATTTGGTTTTATTAAAATGGTGAATGAGAAAAAAAATTGTGAATGAGGGGAAGAATTAATAAAAAGGATTTTGATGTGCTATGCACATGTACTAGTTCTCCACAATGAATATAATCATTATGTACTGCAAACATGTAATAATAAACAAAAAGTTTTAAAAATGAAATTATGAACACCATGTTATTAAGACACCAACAAAAGCATGAAAAGGAGCCGGGCGTGGTGGCACAGGCCTGTAATCCCAGCACTCGGGAGGCTGAGGCAGGAGGATTGTTGTGAGTTCGAGACCAGCCTGAGCTACAAAGTGAGTTTAAGGCCAGCCTGAACTGCATAGTGAGACCCTGTCTAAAAAAAAAAGCATGAAAAGGAAGATCAAGAGTAGGAGAAGGTCCATAATACACCCAACTAATAAATAGTTATTAAAGACTCATATAGTAGTAGTTTAAATTTGAGCTGTCCCCCACAGATTCACGTGTTAGGGACCTGATTGCTGCTGCAGCAATGTTCAGAGATAAGGGTTAGAGACCTGATGAGACCAGGAGGACAGGACCCTCCTTGATGAGTTAATCCATTGACAAGTTGGAAGCTGAATTAGGAGCGGGGCAGTGGGAAGAAGCGAGCAGCCTGTGAGGCATGCATTGTCCCAGCCTCTTCCTCCTCAGCTCCTGCTTGCCGGCCCCGATGCGCCAAGCAGCTCTCTCTGTCCCCAAGCCCTTCTGCACTACCAGAGCCCCAACACAGGAGGATGCTGGCCATACACTGCAGCCCCTGAAACCATAAGCCAAATAGAGCTTTCTTCCTGTAAGTTGTTTTGCTCAGGCATTTTTGTCACAGTGATAGAAAATTAATACCAGTAAATAATCCAATAAAAATGGGCAAAGGATTTCACCATTAATTTCATCAAATATAAAATGTTCAGCAGATACAAGAAAAGACATTAAAGAAATGCAGGTTACATGATGATAAATGATAAATATATCTCACCTGAATTGTTGAAATTAGAAATACACACAATGCCAAGTGTTGGAAAGGATACAGAACAACTGAAATTGTAATAAGAATATAAATTTGTATAATCTCTGTAGGAAACTGTTTGGCAGAGTCACCTTTTAGTAGAGTATCTATTTAGTAGATAGATACTCTAACTCTGTAATTATTTTCTTAGAATTGCAACAGACATGCATTTATATGTGCACTAAAAATACACTTAAATTTCTTTTTTATGTATTTGGTACCCGGTGTCACTATACAGCTCAGACTTATAGTGATCCTCTTGCTTTCAGCCTCCCCGGCACTGGAATTACAGGCATGTACTACCATGCCTGGATTCAGTGCTCAGCGCACCCTGGGGCAGGGCCAGCAAGGCCTGTGCTGCCAGATATCAAACTTTGGTCCCTGTGCCTGCCTAGTCAGGCACTTAGTCTGCTGAGCTATCTCACCAGCCCAAGAAGTTTCTTTTTTTAGTGTCATATTTTTATTTTTCAGGGCATGACAGACCAAACCCAGGGCTTCATGGTAAGGCCTAGGGTAGGTGGATAAGTGCTCTACCACTAAGCTGCTTCCCAATAATTTTCGTAGATATCACTCAATGGCATAACTGCCAGCCTGGTAAATGCAAGGTCCTGAGTTCAATTCCTATTACAAAAGAAAAAAAATAATATTCATAGCAATACTATTTTTTTAACAATACTATTTATAACAGCTGAAAGTTGAAAATAACCCAAATGTCAATAGACTGGTACTGACCCATTTTTTTTTTTACTGGAATAAAATATCTGAGGCTAAATAGTTTTATGAAGAAATATTTCATTCA
>PVKA01044254.1:0-16250 GCA_004027165.1 Ctenomys sociabilis | reverse complement strand
TATGGATACAAAATCTTCCTTCGTTTGGATCCTCTTTTTTTTTGTTTAGATCTTTCAAAGATGGGTATTCAATTGGAATCTAAATATTATAGGTCTGTGAATCCAGTAAAACAATCCAACACAGTCCAGCACTCCAAAATAGTAGTGGGTTATCCAAAGAACTGGCAATGTTAGAAGTTGTTGACTTGAGCCTTTTACAGCTCAGCATATTAATATGGTTTCACTTTACATACCTCATTTTCATTCTTTTCTGATGGATGGTGAAGACCAAGAGAAAATAAGGCCTATATGATAAAAAATGTAACTTTTGTATCTGACAAGGTCAGTCAAACCCTTAGGATTTATCCAGAAATACTGTACCGCAGTTTTTAAGTTTGTACCTCAGACGTATTAAAGCATTCATATTTTTGTGAAACAGATGTCTAGAACTTATTGGTCTTACCAATTTGGAACTCTTGTGCTCCTTCTTTAATAGTAGATAGCAGTCTGTTTTTATTCCCACACTTTTAAAATTTTAATACAGTATATAAAGAGAATCATATAATATTTGTCTTTAAAGCCAAACAGTGTTTTTTCCCATTTTTGTAGGAAGATACAGAGCTCATAGAAAAATGATTTCGTTTTCTCTATATATGGATGTACATATTGAACAATTACTATAAAAGCACTCTTACTTGTTTCATTATTGTACTCTTCGTAGCTATTGGCCTCCTGTACTCTCATGCTGGGGATCTAATCCAAGCTTCTACATTGAGTCCTAATGTATCACTGGCCCTTTTGTTTATTGCTTAACAAAAAGCACACTTATAACTATTGAAGACTTTTCATTGTGGAATGGTATGAAGATGTCAGCTACTGACCCTTTTATTAAAATACACTGCAGACTTTTTTAGGTTATGTCCTCCTCTTTTGTCTAATTAATTGTTACTGGTATGTCTTACATATATTCAGGGATCATACACATTGTAAGGAATCTGTAGATAGATAATAAATATACATGATATATATCTTGATCCTTTGTTTCATTTTTCCCTCCCCTCCCTCAATCATTCTCTCATGTACAAATCTTTGCTTCCAATTTGTTTTCTTTTCTATTTTTTTCTTTTCACTACCTTTGTTTCTTTTGCTTTTCCTCCTCCTTAGTTAGCCATGTTCATACAAATATTTTCCTTAAAATTGTAAACTTTTGCCATGAAAATGATAAAAGATTATTTATCTGCAGTTTATTTGTATTCTCTTTGTCTCATTTTGGTCTAGAGTAATTTGAGTTTCATAAAATAAATCGAAAAACATTGCCCTTCTCTTTTCTGGAAAAAATATCTATATAAAACTGATTTATATTACTTTACTTTAAGTAACAGTTAATGCAATTTTTCTCAAATTTTACATGCTTATCTCCGATAATATAAACAACTACTTCGAAGATAATAATATTCAATATAGCAACCATGGTTGATTTCTTATTATCTTGGTTTGAAATTCTGTACAATTTTTAACATTGTAAAGAGAATACAAAACAGTAATATAAAAGAAAAAATTGTGAGTCAGTGCCCAGGCCCAGTATGTGTGTGGGAACCATCTATGCACTTGCAGAAACCTCCTCCAGTAGATAAGCGTGGTGTGGAACTCTCCAAGAGAATTCTCTGCAGAGCCGCTAGGGGCCAGATCCACCCAGCTAATCCAGGAGCTGAACATCTTCTCAGCAGGGTACTGTGGGTTCACTTCCATGAGGTGCAGCTGGTAGAAGCTAAATATAGCAGCCAGACCTAAGGCAGGCCCAACTGAATGAGTTTGAACTTCTTTTATCCAAAGATAGTAAGCTGAGATACTTTGCTATACCCAGACCTATCAGAGAACTCTCTCTTTCTCTCAGTTCAAAGAATCCACAAAACAAAAAGCTGGTTCTTTGAAAAACTAAATAAAGTTGATAAGCCTCTTGCTAACCTCATCAAAAAGAGGCAAAAGAAAATTCAAGTACAAGCGATAAGGAATGAAAAGGGTGAAATCACCACAGACCCAGCGGAAATTCAGAAAATTATTAATAGTTATTTCGAGAATCTTTACGCTCAAGAATAGAAGACACAGAAGAAATGGACAGATTCCTTGAAAGGTACAAATTACCAAAACTGAATCAAGAAGATATTACAACTCTCAATAAGCCGATAACAGCCAACAAAATTCAAAACGTAATAAAAACCCTACCGACAAAGAAAAGTCCAGGGCCTGATAGATTCACAGCTGAATTCTACAAGAAATTTATGGAAGATACAATCCCCACACTCCACAAACTCTTCCACGAAGTCGAAAAGGAAAAAGTCCTCCCAAAATCATTTCTGGAGGCAAGCATAATACTCATTCCAAAACCAGGTAAAGACGCAACCAAAAAGGAGAACTATAGGCCAATATCCCTCATGAACATAGACGCAAAAATACTCAACAAAATCCTGGCAAATAGAATACAGCTAATCATCAAGAAGATCATACACCATGACCAGGTAGGATTCATCCCAGGGATGCAAGGATGGTTCAATATTCAAAAATCTATAAATATAATACACTATATTAATAGACTGAAATCTAAAAACCCCATGATCATCTCAATTGATGCAGAGAAGTCTTTCTCTCTTGATCTAGAAGTGGCAACAGGTAACTGAGGTGAGCTAGTCTTCCTAGAAGACCCCATGTATATCAAGGGGAGGTGATCAGACAGAATTTAGGAGAACTAATTTAAATACAAATTTTCAATTTAATACCTGCTTAGTGACACAGACATAATGTTTGCTCTTATAGTCTGAAATACAAACCCATTAGTTACAAAAGTTTTTCAACTGCTAAATATCACTACCCATCATTAGTGTTCCTAATTGTAGTTCTGTAAATACAAAACTGTAACTACCTTAACCACGTAACCTCTCTCGGGTAAGAATATTGGCATGTGCTAAGATAATAACTGCACCAAAGCTCTAAACCAAAGGTTGGAGGACAGTGCTACACAAAATGACAAAGAGAAAGAGAAAAATGCATTTTCAATCCCTGAGAACACCAAGAACAAATGAATGAGACACTAGCATGGAAGAAATTGGGAATCACACACCTGAAATCTTGCAAATAATAGCATATAAAGAAAAGAAACAGTGTTAGAAAGGTACGAAGGATATCTGATCATAAATAATCTCGGAAGTAAAAAAAGAAATTATAAATATCATGAAAGAATTTCCAAGTGCTTCTAAAAAAGACACTGATAAGTAAATAGAGGAGAATGTAAGAATGATAGAATCCTTGAATGAGCAATATTGGAAAGAAATTGAATCCATGAAGCAGATTCAAAGAGATATACAGGAAAGTAAAACCTCAATCACAAGCTGCTAAAACCCTTTGAATGAAAGTGCAGATAGAGAGTTTGCCAAATAGCTCAGCAGATTAAAATGACTGCAAGCAGGAGTATGGCACAGAAGCTTCATCCCAGGGTCTGGTGTGCCAGAACTGCCCCTGGAGAACCCTGAGATACCAACTGAGACTGGGAGTGGTTGTGCACTCCTGTGATTCCAGCTCTCAGGAGGCTGTAAACAGGCATATCACTATGAGTCCAATCTAGTAGTGAGATCCTGACCACCCTATAGATCCTTCCCTAAAATACAAGAAAAGTAAAGATAGACTTTCAGACCTTAAAGACACTGTTGCAGCTAGTCAAATGATAAAAAAGATTTCTTAAAAACAACTAGGATGCAAGAAAAAAATATTTCAACGCCTCCAAGACGATGCAAAGGTGAAAAACATGAGACTAATAGGCATCATTGAAAAAAAAAGAATCAATACAAATGATATAAAAAGAATATGGGCAGAAATAATAGTAGAAAACTTTCCAAATAGGGGAAACAATCTGATATTCAGGTAACTGAAGCATGTAGTACAACAAATAAAATCAACTCAATTAAAACAATAATCAAGAACTCATAAATTCTGCAATAAAACAATCTACTAACATCCCCCAAAGAAACAGACTGCATCAGAATAACAGCAGATTTACCTTATCAAACCATCAAGTCAAGAAGAGCATGGAGCAAAGTACCATATGTCTTGCAAGAAAACACATTCTAGCCCAGACTGCTATAGCCTGCAAAATGCTTTTTCAAGTTTGATGGAGAAGTAATACTTCAGTGACAAACAACAACAAAAGAATTTAAAGATGACAAAGCAGACAATACAGAGACTAGTAAAAGATATGCCAGAGAGAGAGACCAAAATGACCACAACTCCACGATTGAGATGGAAAAAACCCACCAAATAGAACAAACAAACACAGGAGAAAAAGAAGTATGTAATAGCAGATAAATACATTGCTGATTATACAGCAATACAGTTCAATTATAGCCATCACTGTAAATTGACTCAATTCACCAATTAAAAGAAATTGGTAGTGGATTATAAAGCAAAATCCAACAATGTACTGCATACCAGAAACACAACTCATAAAGAAATTCATAGGCTTAAAGTTAAAAGATGGAAAACAATACTATACAATCCAGCAGAGGAAAGTGGTTGACAGTGTACAATGTGCCTAAGGAGAGTCATCTAGAGAGAAAAAATTCCCTCAGGCTTTCACAGAGAGAGAAAATTGGTCAAGCAATGGCTGTGACTCATCCAGATCGCTGACACTGACAAAAGATCCACAGGGTGCTGTACATCAATCTAGGTTAAATGCTGAGGGGATTTGACTGACCTGACATTGTCAGATACAAAAGTTATGATTTTAGTTATATAGGTATACTTTAACTTGGTTCTAACCACCTAGCAGAAAATTTTAATCATGAGATATATAAAGTAAAGCTATATTGATATGCTGAGCTGTAGAAGGATCAACTCAAGAATTTCTGTCAATTGCAAGCTCTGCTGATAACCCACAACTATTATGGACTATTGGACTATACTGGGTAATTTTGCTGAATTTAAGTACCTGAAATCTTTGGACTGGCATCAGGTGTGAAAAGGTCATTTAAAGACTTCTCCAAATGCAGCTTCTCTAACAGCAATGAAACACCCTTTCTGACAGAACAATATAAAAGGGAGGTATGAATAAAGGAATGGTTTGCTGTGAAAAAATATGTATATAACATATATATATGCATATATATATATATATATATATATATATATATATATATATATATATATTAGTTAGGGAAGACATATAGCTAATTTCCCTTAGATCAATGAATAGAAAGATTTGTACTAATATTGTTTAGATATCATGTCTACATCTTGTCCTTGAAATAACTACTATGTAGACAACAATATGTAATGTATTCATTATTATAACTGTCCTTCAATTAAAACAATAATCTGTTTTGGAACTGTTTTATTGGTATTTTATCTTTTTCTCATTGAAATGAATAAAAACTTAAAAAATAAAGGAGTTAAAAGAAGAAAAAATACAAAGGATGCAGAATTTCAATAAATAAATTAATATGAATTGAACAGTGTTCATTGTATTACACAGATTTATTTTCATTCTATATCAGTTTTTTTTATTTGATACAGGATCTACAGTGTCTACTGGATCTCACTATTTAGATCGGACACATAGCGATCCTGTGTTTTCAGCCTCCCTGATGCTGCAATTACAGGTATGTGCCTCCATGCCCAGTCTCAGTTGCCCTCTCAGCCCGCCCCCAGGGGCAGGGCCAGCAGGCATCTAGGATAGAACCCTGGCTCTTGCGCTCTCCCTAAGCAGGCATTTTAGCTCACTGAGCTATCTGGTCCACTCTTTGTATCATTTTTAACATTTTTTCTCTTTTTTTTTATTCTCTTTAAAACATTTTTGGATAACTCATTCCAGAAGACAGTATGATCTTGTAGGTATTACTTTGTTCCCGTGTGAATAGTTTTCTTTTTGTTAAATCTTCTTGAAAGCAAGTAATTTGTGTTATGATTTTTATCATTCAGCAGAGCATTTGGATAATAGTTACAGGGATGTATAAATTATGTATTTCATATTGACTTTTTTTTTTTGAAAAATGATCTTTTTCATCTAATGATCAAATTTATGTCTGTCAGTTTTTTTTATTGTAGTCCATCCTTACTTTTGATCTCTGTAGGCTCTGGACTGATTTCTGATACTGGTGTTTTCTGAAATTTTTATCATATTTTATTTTCATGCGTCTTTGTAGGCTTCTGCAAATTTTATTCAGTTTCTCACAGCAGCAACTCTTTGTTCTTCTGAATTTCTCCACTATCTTCTGTTTACCATTCTATTGATTTTTATGCTGCTCTCCCTTCTATTTTTTTGCTTATTTTGAGGTTCATGAAAAGGTTGTTCAGATTACTTATTTTATTTTACATATTTGTTTTTTTTTAACTATTCTCGAAGTTTATTTCTGAGACTGCGTGTGGGTCCACGGTGGTCTGAGACCGTGGTAGAGTGGTCTCACCTAAATAATGTCTTCAAATTTTATTTTTTATTTTTCGTGGAACTGGGAATTGAACTCAGGACCTTGTGCTTGCCAGGCAAGTATTTATTCTACTGAGCTAGCTCCCCATTCTTAGATTATTGATTTTAAAAACCTTAGACTTTTACCATGATATCATAGTATAGTGTTATAAGTTTTCCTCTCATCATTACTTAACTATGTTCCACAATTTCAATCTTCTTACAGTGCTTAGGCAATTTTTATTTAATGTAATTATGTACTTTAGGGCTGAAGTTTTCCTCTATATTTTTCTTGTCTACTTGTTATCTTATAAACAAATTGTTTTCTTTATGTTATCTACTATTTCAGCAATTTATAGAGGTATAACCTTACAAAGAGGAATTTGATATTTTTCCTAAGCTCCTGAGTAGACATTTAGAAGGCCCTTGTCATCTCACATTTGGTGGGAGTATCTTTGCTTTCCAGGTGTTCTTATTATATAGAAGACTGTGTAATGGTCCCATGTAGAATGAGATTTGAGGTCATGTTAGGCAATGTAATGACAGGAGTGGAGTGTCTGAGGCACAAGTATTAGACTGGCTCTGCTGTGATTACCTAAGAGAACAGGCAGGTCTGTGTGATGAAGACTCAATAAAAAGTCAAAAACGTGGATTGACATGAGCACCCCCCAGTAGTCACAGTTCATGTGTTTGATATCATATAAATAATAGGATGATATAGGGTAGACTTTGGCCCTGTCAGGAGAGACTGGCTGGAGGCTACAGGTTTGGAATCCTTCTATGATATCTCCCATTGTATCTCTTCTCTTGCCTGATTTTTCTATTTTCTTCAGTTGTAAAAAATAATTCCAACATGTATAATCACATTCAGTACATTCTGTGAGTCTTTTCAGTGCAAACTTTTAAATTTTAGGGTTATCTTGGAGATCCTAAAACTAATAATTTATATTGTACTTCGGAGGGAAGCCACCTGCTGCAGCTCATGCAACCCTCAAAATTCCTGGGGTAGGGGGAGAAGTATGGTAAGAGGACAGAGAAATAAAACAGAAAGAAAGCTGGGGTCAGGTGGAGCCCTCTCTCTGGCTAGGAGGAAAGGAACTGCCTATGGACTGCAGAGCCTTTGCTTATGTGCTCAGGAGGTTTATGGCAATATCAACTTCTCTGCCCAGCAACTTGTTTGCCATATGGAACAGCTTATTTATATGGCTCTATTACAGATCCTTCTGTTCTTATTTGTGATCAGTCTCCAGCTTCAGGCATGCCCTACAGTGTCCTGAATGTATGGTATCACATATCCCTTGCTCAGGTTTCGTCACTGAGTTACAGCTCCAAGTCCTAATAATTGGTATTTGAAGAGACAGTAGACAAGTTGCAGTGACACACACCTGTAATCCCAGCTTTCTGGGGATCTGAGGCAGAATGATTATAAGTTTGAGACCAACATGGGAAATTTAGCAAATTAATTTAAAAAATGCCTCAAAATAGAAAAGAAAATAATAAGATTGAGAGTGAAGCACAGTACAAAGTTCCTGGGTTCAATCCTCAATATAAAAGTAAAAGGAGAAAAACAAGAAAAATCTGAGGAGGAGGATGAGGAGTAAGAGGTGGAGGAGGACGAGGATGGTGATGACAGTAATGCAGTTGAGGAGTAGAAGTGTAAGTAGCTGAAGAAAAAAACCTCAACTTTATAGATGCTGTCAGAAGGAATAGTGCTGCCATGAACTCTTGCTCAGCTTCATCATATGCTTTAATGTGAATTTGTTGGCAAAAATCTGTTGGGGTTATTGTTTTACCAGAATGAGCTGAGCATTGATAATTTGCTTTCTTCTGTGATTCTTTATTTATTACATAATCTTCCTAAGTATTTTCTCTGCATTCAATCAAAACTGCTTCAACATTTTAATTTCGCTTCCAACATGAGACTTAATTTACAAACTAAGGACATAGTGAAGCCTATGTTATCTTACAACACTGTGCTGTGAATTTTTTCCCACATTCTTGATACTTCCAGCTCCACTTTCCCCCTTTTCTTTGCTATTTGAAGGAACTCTTTTAGCTTTTTCTTTTTCTTTCAGGCTTTGTTTTGTTATTAGTAACTGGTTGCTGTACATACAATCATACTTCACTAGTGGAATTAGTGCATGGGCCTGACACATCTTGATTTCCCTTTTCCTGCCTTCTCTCCTTTTTCCTCTCTCCAACTGTTCATCACCGTCCCAATTCAGGAAGATCTGTCCCAAACTATCTATTGTCTCACTTTCATTTTTTCCTTTATTTATATTTTGAGTTTCTCATATAAGATAAGTCATGTAATATTAAGCTTGTGTTTCTGATTTATTTCACCTAAAATTCTGGTCTCCAGGTCCATTCATTTTCATGCAGATGATACAAGTTTATTTTTCATGGCAAAGTGGTACCCCATTATACACCAATGTCACATTTTCTTTGTCCTTTCATCTGTTGATGGATGTACTGGTTCTCTCCAAGGTTCAGCTTTTTTTTTGTACAGAAGATTTGATAATGACAGATTTTCTCACTTTTTTTAGATTTGAGAATCTTATTTTCCCTTTCTAACCTTGAAGGTATTTCAGTATTATAAGATTCTGGGGCCCTACCCCAAAGCCCACCACATGTGTGAGTTTTGGGACTCTTCTGGTCTCTGATCCAGCAAGCATGGCCCGGTGAGTATGTGGGAGAACTATCAGCTCCCTGGCGCAACTGCGGTGAGCGCCATCTAGAGTTCCTGCCCCAAAAATCTCCCAGTGAGCAAGAATTTCTGAGAGTCTCTCAGCCAATGCACCTCGGCCTGTCCCACCCTGTGACTCCCCAGAACCCCTATCCTCAAGCCCACCAGGCAAGTGAGAAGTTTTGTGACTCTTCTAGCCCCTGATCTAATCCAGCACAGCATGGTGAGTGTGTGGGAGAGCTTTGGTGTTCCTGGGCCAAGGAAACAACAG
This sequence comes from Ctenomys sociabilis, assembly GCA_004027165.1. Taxonomy (NCBI): domain Eukaryota; kingdom Metazoa; phylum Chordata; class Mammalia; order Rodentia; family Ctenomyidae; genus Ctenomys; species Ctenomys sociabilis. Next base: position 6,866 of record PVKA01044254.1, on the reverse strand, counting down.
AGGGGAACTACAGGCTCACAGTTGTGCCAGAAGGCCTACAGCAAAAAGCAACTGAACACAACAGTTAGATCCTGGCCAGGCATAACTGGATAATATCAAACTTAATAGACTGGCACTTGAATCTCATTGTGTGCAAAGGTGGTCACCGAACCAAGGCTCTGTACCAAAGGTCAGAGGTCAGTGCTATACAAAATGACAAAGACAAGAATCAAAATGTAATCTCAGGCCTCAAGTCCACCAATAATAAGTGCAGAGGACACTAGCTCACGTGAAATGAATAAATTCAGTCTGAAGTAAGCAAACAAGAGCAGAAAGGTATGGGGGAACTCAGACCAGAATTAATGCCTGAAATAAAAAGAGAAATTTTTGAATACATAGCATCTGAAGTAATGAATCAAATCAAGAAATGTATGAGGGAAACTCAATGCCCACTGAGAACAAGTGCAGAGAACACAAAGTTAGCTGAAACATAAGAATTAACAGCATCGCAAGCAAAGAAACAACAGCACGAGGGTAAAGAGGAACTCAAAGAAGAAATAATTTCTGAAATAAAAAAAGAAATCTTTGAAATCATAGCATATGAAATAGAGAATCAATTATGGAAAAATATGGAGGAAACCCAATTTGGAAAAAATCTGCAGTAAAAGAATTAATAGCTACCTCTGAAGAATACATTGAAAAAAAAAAAGAGGAGATTAGAAATATGACAGATTCTTTGAATGAGAAATACAAGAAAGAAATAAATCAAATGAAGCAGAGTCAAAGAGATATAGAAGAACTTAAAATCTCAATCATGAGTCTAAAAAACTGTCTAAGTGAAAGCAAAGACAGAGTTTCAGATCTGGAAGATGCTGGTGCAGCTAGTGAAAAGGTGAGAAAGGATCTCTTAAAAACAATGAGGATGCAGGAAAAAATAAACCATCACTTGAAAGATAATGCCAAGATGAACCATGGGAGACTAATAGGCATCAATGAGAAAGAAGGAGTCAATACAAATGTTATAAAAAAAAATATGGGCAGAAGCAATTGCAGAAAATTTCCCAAATACGAAGAAACAATCTAACATTCAGGTAACTGAAGCATACACAATGCCAAATAATTTTAACCCAGTTAAAAACGCACTGAGATATATAATAGATAAGATTCCAGAAATCCAGCACAAGAATAATATCATGAAAGCTGTTAGAGAAAAGAAGCAGATCACATTCAAAGGAAAAACCCATCAGAATTACAGCCCACTTCTCCACACAAAATATGAAGGCAAGGACAGCATGGAGCAGAGGACTTCAAGTCCTCCATGAAAACAATTTCCAGTTCAGACTACTATGCCCTCTTTAAAGTTTCATGGAGAAGTTAAATACTTCCATGGCAAAGAAAACTAAAGAATTTCATGATGACAAAGTCATCCCTACACATACCACTGAATGATGTTCTAGAGAGGGACAAAAATGACCAGATTCAATTCAACACTTAAGAGAAATAGACTGGCACAGATGATTAGGAAACAAAAGTCAACAATACGCTGTATACAAGACACATACTTAACTCTAAAAGACATTCATAGGCTTAAAGTCAAAGGATGGAAAACACTACATGCCTCAGCACCTCAGAAAATATCAGGGGTAGCAATTCTACTCTCAGACAGTCTCAACTTCAAACAAAGAATGATCAAACGTAATAAACAAGGTCTCCATATATTGGATAGGGGAAAAATTCAAAAGGAAGAGGTAACACTCATGAATATATGTACACCAAGCACAGGAGCACCCAAATATAAAGCACAAATCTTACTGGACATGAAAACTCTAACAGTTCTCAAGACCACAATCTTAACAGGAGACCTTAAAACACCCTTATCTCAAAAACATAGGTCAACCAGACAAAACATTACCAAAGAAATACCAGAACTGAACCAGAGCTTGGAACAAATGGACATGGTGGACATACACAGAGTGTTCCACTTAACCACAGCTGAATACACATTTCTTCTGCTGGACAAAGGTCACTTTCTAAAATAGACCACATACTAGTCCATAGGTCATACTTAAGTATATGCAAGAAAACAGAAATAATCCCATGCATATTATCAGATTACAGTGCAGAGAAACTAGAAATTAATGACAAAAGAAATGAGAAAAACCTGCTAAACACATGGAAATAAAACAACATCCTACTCAGCAATCAATGGGTCACAGAAGAAATTAAACAAGAAATTCAGCAATAACTACAATCCAATGAAAATTCAAGCACAACTTATCAGAATTCATGGCATGTGATGAAAGCATTCTCAGATGGAAAGTTATAGCTATGAGCTCACACATTAGGAAAACAAAACGGGAACAAATAAACATCCTAATGTTGCAACTTTGACATCTAGAAAAGGGAGAGAAAACCAAACCCAGAGCCCAAAGATGGGAAGAATTCATAAATAATAGAGCAGAAATTAATTCAATTGAAATGAAGAGAACAGTTCAAAGAATCCACAAATCAAAAAGCTGGTTTTTGAAAGACTAAACAAAATTAGTAAGCCCTTACATAACTTCATTAAAAAAAGGAAAGAAAAAATTCAAATACAAGCAATAAAGAATGAAAAGGATGAAATCACCACAGGCCCAGTGGAAATTCACAAGATTATCAGTAGCTACTTCGAGAATCTTTAAGCTCACAGAGTAGAAGACACAGAAGAAATGGGCAGATTCTTAGAAAGGTACAAATTACCAAAACTGAATCAAGAAGATATAACAACTTTCAAAAACCCAATAACAGACAATAAAATATGAAACATAATAAAAAGCCTGCCAAAAAAAAAAAGAAATCAGGTCCCATAGATTCACAGTTGAATTCTACAAGAAATTTATAGAAGATATAATCCTTACACTCATCAAATGCTTCAATGAAATTCAAAAGGAAGTAGTCCTCCCAAAATCATTTCTGGAGGCAAGTATTATACTGATTACAAAAGCACAGAAAGACACGGCTAAAAAAGAGAACTACTGGCCCATCTCCCTCATGAACATAGATGCAAAAATCCTCAGTAAAATGCTAGCAAATAGAATACAGCAAGTCATAAAGAAAACCATATACCATGACCAGATAGGATTCATCCCGAGGAAACAAGAATGATTCAATATTCAAAAATCTATAAAAGTAATACTTATATTATTAGACTGACATCTAAAAACCACATAATCATCCCAATTGATGCAGAAAAAGCTTTTGACAAAGTCCAACACTTGTGCATGTTCACAACCCTACAGAAAATTGGAATAGAAGGCGTCTATTTTTATTTGATAAAAACCATCTATGACAACTCAACAGCTAATATAATTCTAAATGGTGAAAACTTGAAATCTTTTAATCTTAGATCTGGTACAAAACAAGCATGTCCTTTATCATCCCTCTATTCAATGTAGTTTTGAATCATTAGCTACAGGTATTAGACAAAAGGGAGAAATAAAAGAATAGGTTAGAATAGGTTGAATTATCTATTTGAAAAGAAGAAGTTAAATTATCACTATTTGTAGATGACATGATACTTTGCTTGGAAGTCCCAAAAAATTCCATCAAGAAGCTAGTAGAATTGATGCAAAAATTCAGTAGCATAGCAAGATACAAAGTCAATACTCAAAAGTCAATAGAATTCCTCTACACAGATAACAAACACACTGAGAATGAAACTATAGAAATAATATCTTTTTCCGTGGAAAATGAAATACCTTGGAATTCACTTAACCAAGGTTAGTGAATTTCCAGATCTTTTCATGGAAAATTACAGTTCCCTAGGAAAAGACATAATGGAGGATTTCAGAAATTGGAAAGATCCTCCCTGCTCCTGGATAGGAAGAACCAACATCGTGAAGATGGCTATACTCCTGAAATTGTTGTACAGATTTAATGCAATCCCTATCAAGCTGCCACCAACATACCTCCCAATCCTAGAGAACCCATTCCTAAAATTTATTTGAAACCAACAATGCCCTAGAACAGCAAAGACAATCCTGGTCAACAAAGGCAATGTAGGAGGCATCACAATTCCTGACTTGAAAATATAATACAAAGCTACTGTGACAAAGTCAACATGGTATTGGCAACGAAATAGACCTGAGGATCAATGAAATAGATTAGAAGATGCAGAGGCCTCTGTGAACACACTCAGCCACCTGATCTTCGACAAAGGGCCAAACATTCTTAATGGAAAAACAATAGCCTCTTTAGCAAGTGACGTTGGTAAAACTGCATTTCTACATGCTGAAGACTAAAATTGACACTGGTCTATCACCATGCACTTAACTAAAATCAAAATGGATTAAAGATCTAAACATTAAAACAGAAACACCCAGTCCCTGGGAAGAGAAAGTAGGAGAACTCTTGAAGACACAGGGGTAGAGAAAGAGTTCATGAACAAACATGTATTTGCATGGGAAATACTTAAAAGAATTAATAACTGGGAACAACTCTTACTCAGAAGTTTTTGCATGTCAAAAGAAACTGTTAACAAAGGGAAAAGACAACCCACAAATTTCAGAAAAATCTTAACTAATAAGCACTTAGACAAAGTTCTGCTCTCTAGAATTGATGAAGAACTAAGATATATTTGGGCCCTCAAATTAAAGACCAAACTGGAAATGGGCATCTGCGATGAATACACTCTTCTCAGAGAAAGAAATTAAAGAAGTGAATGAAAGTTTCAATAAGTATATGAAAAAATGCTCCACATCACTAGCCATCCATGAAATGCAAGTTAAAATAATGCTGAGATACCATCTCATTCCAGAAAGAATGGTTATCATAAAGAAAACAACCAAGAACTAATGTTGGAGAGCATGTGGGGAAAAAGGAACACTTCTCCACTGCTGGTGGGAATGTAGACTGGTGCAACCATTGTGGAGATTAGTGTAGAAACTCCTCAAAAAACTATGACTGGAAATATCATTCAAGGCAGCTATCCTCCCACTGGGAATTTTCCCAGAGGAACTGAAAACATCATATCCTAGTGATATATGTGTACCTATGTTTATAGTAGCACAATTTGTGATAGCCAAATCTTGGAAACAACCAAGATGCCCATCACATGAGGAATAGTTGAAAAAGATGTGGTATTTCTATACAAAGAAGTATTACTCAGCTATAAAGAGTTATATATTTAAGTGGATGCCACTTGAATGTATACTAAATAGCGAAATAAACCAGACACACATGTGTAAATATCATACATTATCCCTAGTATAAGAAATCAAAATAGGAAATACAAATAGAAAGGTATAACAACTAAAAGGAATTTAGTCAGATGGATAAAGTGATTGCATATGTTGCAGGGTAATAATCAGTTTCTTTTTTTGATGGTCAACAGCCTAAGTTTGCAGATCACAAATTGGAGAATGGAAGGGCTGCAAGGCCAGCCAACATTTTGGCCCTAGCCTTTCAAGGTCAGTAAAGACTCAGGACATAGAAGAACCCGTACTATAAGTAACATCATGGATCTTGGTTGGGCCACATATTTTCTGATCAAGAAGATTATTGAGCCACAGAGCAATGTAATTTAAGATTTAAAGTGTGTCTAAGGAGAGTCACATGGAGAGAAAGCTTTCTCTCAGGCTTTCCCAGAAAGAAAAATGGTCAAACAATGCCCATGACTCATCTACATGGCTGACACTGACAAAGGATCTACAGAGTGAGGTACAGGGTTACAGGATCAACCCTGAGGGGACTTGACTGACCTCATCAGATACAAAAGTTACATTCTTTGTTATATAGGTCTTGCTTTATCTCGGTTGTAATCATCCAGCAGAAAAGTTATATAAAATAAGGCCATATTAATAAGCTGAGGTGTAAATGGCTCTATTCAACAATTTGTTCGGATAACCCACTATTATTGTGGTCTGCTTGGGTTGTTTCTCTGAATTCAATCACCTATAATAATTGAATGATAGTAGAATACCCATCTTTGATAGGATTAAATAAAAAAGAGTATACAATGTAAGAATCATTCTATGCTTATATAAAGAGTACAGTTAGGATAAATGTACAGTAATTTGCATAATTCTATGAGAAGCAAGATTTGCACTAATTGTGTTTGGACAGGAGATCCTGTCTCCTTTTTGCACTATGGATAACCATTTAGAAGATAACAATATAAAAAGTATCAATTATTGTACTATAATTCAGTTTAAAAAAACATAGGTATTCAGCCACATTCTCTTAATTCGTTGATTAGAGGCATCTTCTCTAATAGTATTCACAAATAGAGTATCATGTATGCACCTTGTACAAAAAAAGCCACTACAAAAACAATGTGCAATGAAATAATTGTTGAATCTGTCCCATTAATTCGATTTGAAACTGTCTCATTGGTGTTTGTTGTTCAATAAAGTAAAAAAGAAATAAAAGATTCTAGGAAGTTCCTTGCTCTTTGTACTTAAAAGAAAAACAACCTACATCCTCTGGCCTTCCTGCCCTTTGCCAAGAAGTCCAGTGTCACTCATATTTTTCCTTTCTGTGAAAATATGAAGCTTTTGTGGGTGCTTTCTAGATAACACTTTGTCTTTGTGTTATTCAAGTTGTTTTCTCCCTGGAAGCATAACAATTCCCTGGGGGATGTCAAGATTCTGTCTTCATCTGTAGTCTTAAGAAAGTTATGAAGTGACTTGTATTTATGTATTTATGTTCACCAAATTTGGAATGACTCATTTGCTTAAATCTATAGTTTGATATCTCTTCCTGAATGTGTGATATTTTCAGCTATGTTGAGTAAAATACATTTTTAGTCTCTCTCTCCTTTTTTCTCTCTCTCTCTCTCTTCTCTTTCTTCTTTCTTTCTTTCTTTCTTTCTTTCTTTCTTTCTTTCTTTCTTTCTTTCTTTCTTTCTT
>PVKA01044253.1:0-16277 GCA_004027165.1 Ctenomys sociabilis | reverse complement strand
TGTAAATGGGGAGGGGAGGAGGTGTCAAAGGAAGGATAGGAGAATTGGAAAAGAAGAATCAAGTTATATTATGTACAGGAGCTGGGGGATGGCTCAGTAGAATAAGTGCTTCCCTGGTAAGTGCAAGGGGTCTGAGTTCAATCCCCAGTTCTGCAAAAAAAAAAAAAAAAAAAAAAAAAAAAAAAAAAAAAAAAAAAAAAAAAAAAAAAAAAAAAAAAAAAAAGATATTATGTACAGATATAAATTCCCTATGATCTATATGATCATTATGTATATCTAAAATGTACCAATAAATTTAGAGATTGGTATCTCAATACTTGATGGAAAATACATGTTCCATGTTATGCCTATGATGTCTGATATTTAGACAAATAGTGTGGGTAAACAGAACCGCATATGTTGCAGGGTAATAAGCTTCCCTTCTGGAAGGCTAACAACCCCTGTTTGCAGATCAAAAACTGGAAAAAAAGAAAGGCTGCAAGGTCAGCCAACATTTTGGCCCCAGCCTTTCAAGTGAAGACTCGGGACATAGGAGAATTTGTACTGTAATATCATGTAACTCAGTTGTGCCCCAAATTTTCTGATCAAGGAGATTATAGGGCCACAGAGGAATGCAAGTGATGATGTATAGTGTGCCTAGGGAGAGTCACATGGAGAGAAAACTTTCTCTCAGACTTCCACAGGGAGCAAACTGATTAAGCAATGGCCGTGACTCATCCACATGGCTGACACTGACAACAGATCTACAAAGTGAGGTACAGGGTTACAGGGGGTATCTGACTGACCTTATCTGATGCAAAAGTTACATTTCTTATTATATAGGTCTTTCTTTAACTCGGTCTTAACTATCCAGCAGAAAAGTATAAACATGGAGGTATAATAAGTAAAGTCATATTAATATACTGAGCTGTGAATGGCTCAAATCAGCAGCTTCTGTTTATACCCCACTTATATTGCACACTGCTGATCTGTGTTGGATTGTTTTATTTAAAATATATGTAAACATATATATACATATATATACAAAAAATTAGCTATCCATGTTTTGAAAATCTGCAACATATGTATTATTGTATGTTACCCTGTTTATGTCATTTTTTTCTATTTGTTTTTGCTTCTATTTTTCACTCAAGTTAAAATACCAATAAATAAATTTTAAAAATAAATAAATAAAATAAAATGTACCAATAAAATCTGATTTTTTAAATGTATTTAATGCAGTGTATACAGGGTCCATAGGTAGATCTGACTCGTAGTGGTTCTCCTGCTTTCAGCCTCCAAAGTGCTGATATTACAAACATGCACCACCACGCCCAGTCTCAATGGCTGTCTCAGCTCACCCCAAGGGGCAGGACTGGCACAGCTAAAATCTGATTTTAAAAAATATATATATTCTAAGGTCCTTTTAACACTGCTGACTAAAAGATGGAAGAAATACCTCTCTAGCTTGCTGACTAATAATCTTACCTTGTGTCAAGATACGCAGCTGGTAAATATTTTCATATACGTTACTTCAAGTCATACCATTTATCCATCAACATGAGGCTAGATACCCACTTACTTTTGATATTAAATATCCAAAGTGATGAAATTATAAGACTATGCATTTATATTTTCCATCCTTCTGATGTGCCCAGTTTATAATTTTTGCACAATAAAAATTATTTTGACCAGGACTAACAACACCTCCAGAGTATCCCCAGCCTGAATGCCTTCCTTTTGAGGAAGACTAGGTGCTATTAATTACAAAGATACTGCTTATAAAGAAAATTATTGGGAACTAACTAAAAGAAAGAATTCATTCTACGTATATATAACAATAATTCAATAAACTCTGAAATCATAGAAAAAGATCTAGATTGCAATTCAGAAGACTTTGCACATAAGTTGTAGCTCAAAATCTTTTCTGAAATTTGGCAGTGTGACACAATAATATCAAAAGATCCTTCCAGCACTAACATTCTGTGAATCATCCCGTGCTCTTTGCCTGTAGAGCCCTGGTCTTTGTATCCAAAAACGCATCACATCAAAAAGACAAAAAAAAAAAAGAAAAAAAGAAAAAAATTCAAGCCGGGCGTGGTGGCGCATGCCTGTAATCCCAGCACTCGGGAGGTTGGGGCAGGAGGATTGTTGTGAGTTCGAGACCAGCCTGAGCTACAAAGTGAGCTTAAGGCCAGCCTGAACTGCATAGTGAGACCCTGCCTCAAAAAGACAAAAAAAAAAAAACAAAAACGCATCACAGTTCCTAATTTTGCCTCACTATAAAACTATGATACACCTGCCTGGCATGTTTCTTAAGGATCGTCTAGGACTGTGTGGACTCCAGCTACACATGCAGCTCTGAAGTACAGTAAAACCTGAGTTTGTGAACCTTAATTTGTTCAGAAATATGCTTGTCTTATAAAGTAGCTGAACAGCAAAGTGAATTTTCCTGTAAGAAATAACAGAAACTCAGAGGATTCATTTCACACCCCAAAAATATTAAGTGAGTATAGGGCCGGCCAAATAGCTGAATGGGTTAAAGCACCTGCAAGCAGACTCAGGGGCTGGAGTTCGATCCCCGGGCCCACCATGCATGCCCAGCCCCAGGAGCTTGCTGAGACAGCAATTGAGACTGGATGTGGTGGCGTCTGTAATCTCAGGTCTTGGGAGGCTGTAAACAAGTGGATCATTACGAGTCTGATCTAGTAGTGTGACCCTGAACACCCTGTAGACCCTTCCCTAAAATTAATAATAATGATGACATAAAGTAAAGTTAGTATTGTAACATAATATAAAAGAAAACACAAAACATAAAAATATAGACAAACTGACCTGCCTTTTACAACTTTCATGGCTAGCATAAGGGAGACAAGAACGGGGGGTTACTGTTTGGGGCCACTTTCACTAACAGAATCACTGCTATTGGTTCAAAGAAATCTTGTTCTTTTCATGCAATGTTAACAAAGGAGCCTATCCAATGACACACGCTTTGGCTTCCTTTTGAGGATTTTGTGGAAATGTAACATTGCATTGTCATTAAACAGATTCATTGCTCATACTGCTAGAGCCTTATTTGGGTAGTGGTTTTCTATAAAATTTCACAGTTTTACATGTCTCCCTCCTCTCGTTTGAAGCATAGGTCTCCTCCATCTCTTCTCCTTGTCCTCAGCAGATGACATCTCCTCTACAGCCTCTCCCTACGGGGAGAAATGATCACCCACAGCCCTGGAGAGGGGGAGGGGCAGGATGGAGAAGGGACAACAGGGTAGCCGGGAGAAGGGGAGGGGAGGGGAGGGGAGGGATGAGTCAGAGACAGAGATAATTGGCTCAGCCGTGATCACGTGGTGTTCACTGCCCTGATCTACTCGGAGCGTGAGGCATAGTTCATTTATCAAATTAATATTTATTAGAAATGTCTGCTCATTTTGTGGAACACCCAGAGAACAGGTTACTTATGATCCAAGGTTTTACTGGAGTTGAGTTGTTGTAATAGAGGAAAAAAACATCATAGAGAAGGACGCTGATATATAGATTCAATTTTCTTTGTTTCCTTTTATTCTCTTGTCAGAGCCACTTGATTTGATTAAAGCCTTCAGTGGTAGCAAAGAAATAAACACTGAAAATTAGAACTACTGACAAGAAAAGGCCAATCTGTAGAGGACTATCAGTAAACCTCGAGTAAACTCGAGGCTTTACAAGAGTAAAACATTTTACATTTGCATAACTAAAAGATTTTAAGTGTTAAGAGCTGTTAGCTCTAAATGGATCCTAAAATAAGTTGCAATTTTTTATTGTAATGTAGCACATTATGAAAAGCACAGAATGTAAAAGATGATTCTTAGACTTTTCTAGAAGTGAAACCGTTTGAGAATCTAATGAAAGCTACTGACTCCCCAGAAAAATATATACGCATGCAATTTTGCACATAAATTCAGGATCCCACTGAGCCACAGACCACAGGTTAATAACTTCTGATTTACAATGTTACCACCCTGTTTATAAAGTACCAGGGCTCTTGGATCAGAAGAGTCTGAATTTGTAGGGTTATTTACATAAATTTGCATACCCGATTCAATCTGCTATATACCTCTATGTTTATAATATAAATTATTTACTCTAACCTACTACAATAGTATTCAAATTTAATATCTATGGCATGATATACATAAAATCCTTTCACAGGTTGTTAAGCCAATCAATTTAATCACATCTCCCAACCCAGGACTAGCCAGAGACACCTTAGCCAAAATGCAGGGCATCTCCCTTGGCTTTTCATGGTGTGAAGCTGCAGCACTTGGTTGAACCTCACCACAAAAAAAGCCACCAGTCCCTCCAGTGCAGCCCTAGAATGCAACGCCACTGCCCTTGGAAGTTTATTTACTAACCATGAAAGCTATTCTTTCATTACCTTCAGAATGTAATGGTTATTTTATGAAGGCTCATTAAATTTAATGAGATACAGCTGTGTTTATTGCCATCCTATAAAAGAAGAGATGGGGGGGCAGAACCATCTTCAAACCAACTCTTGCTTCTGTGGAGAACCAAAAATAAAATGTCAGCCACGTCACTAAACTCCAAGAAAGGCACTTCAGAGCGCAGAAGGCATACTCAGGCACTGGACTAGGTAGGATCATTGCTCCTGCTGAGTTACTGTTAGCTACAACATGGATTATGAACAGGAAGAGCAAATACTCATGGGAACAATATCAATATTAATAACAACAGCAACCCATTGGTGTCTAATGAGTGCATGCACGGAATCAGACACATTACAAATGACCTCCTTTCATTTACCTACGCTCAAAGACAGCAAGTCAGAAGATGAACCTTTCCCATGACAGCAGCAGCCTCCCTGCAGCCTAGTGGTGGTGAGGTGGGGCAAGGTGCCTTGTTAGAGCCCCATAAGGAAGGCAAAGGAACAGGCTCAGCTCCAATCCCAACAAAAAGCAAGAGAAGAAAACTCAAGACAGGAGCCCAGATCCTGGCTGGCAGTGAGTCTGTCCAGCATTGTGGTTTTGCAGCTACAGCTCACAGCAGAAGCACAGGCCACCAGCCAGGAGCCACTTAGGTAGGATCTGAACACAGGGTCTGCCTCTGCAGCCAGCCAGACTGGAGTTGAAATCTATAACCCTGATAGGAAACAGAGAGATAGAACTTTACAAGAGGGAAGAGGACTAGGACCAGAGAGATAGCTCAGTGCTATAAAGTGCCTGCTTAGGCAAGCACAGGGACCATGGTTCAATCCCTGGCACTACATGCTGTGTCTGCCCCACCCCCAGAGCACACTAAGCCAGCCACAAAAAAAAAAAAAAAAAAAAAGAAGGAAGAGGACCAAGGGAAGAAGATAGGGGAAGGGGAGGGAAAAGGCTTAAGATGTGCTCCATATGTGGACCAACACCCCACGACAGATGTAGTCATTATGTAAGGCAAACACAGACTAATAAAAATTTAAGAGAGACTTTTAACTCTCAGCAGTGACTGGGAGGTGATCTCCCAAAGCAGAACTTAGGCCTCATGACATTCAACAGAGGAGAATTAGACTCTATGTTGGAATGTATGGGAATTCCAGAATATGGATGGCAGGATATATATTCATTGCCTCAGTTTGTCATTCAAAAGGAAAAAAAAAATTTCATGCTAGGCCTTGTCATGCTTTCCACTCGTCAGCTGCCCTTGTCTCTCATCTCTGAAATGTCCTTTTGAGCTCCACCTCAAGAGGCACCCACTTCATTGCACCCATAGAAATGCAAAGCAGTCTGGAAGACAAGGTAGGGAAGGGCCGCTGCCCTCTGAATCTGGATTCACTGCTCTGAAAAGTCTTCCGCTGTATTTAGTGAGTACCAAGCACCTTGAAAGTCGAAAAATATCAGCAACATTGTTCCTGGAACCCATAGCCTGCCAGTGTCCCAGAAAGTTGTATTTTAAAGGCCAACTAGAAAAATAATCTGGATGAGAAAAATAGAACAGAATATATATTTTTCCCTTCAAAAGATTCAGTCCAGCCTACACAGGAAAAGTAGCTTAACCACCAGATAAATCCAACAGAAGTCTAAAACGCAAATCCTCCCGGTCTCCAAGAGAAATAACTCAAAAGCAGTATACTTACCTGAAAATTTCTGACAATTCCAATGCTGCATGATGAATGGCCTTATGGGGTTCTGTCTTACAGACATGAGCTAATACAATGTCATTAAGGAGCTATCAGTGCACTAGGAAGGAAGTTTCTGCCAAGGAACAACCATGTCCCTTAGTAATCTGTCCCTTTGAGAGCACAAGTAGTGTTATCCCAGAGCCATATGGAATTGTCTAGTGTGGAGCACCACCTGGGCAACTCTCTTGAAAGAAGAGCAGCGTCACCACTTGAGCTGTGCCTGACCCTATTTCCATGTATCCATATGTACAGAGCTGGTCAGGACTTTTCCTTATGCTTTCAATTGGCTTTAAGCAGCACACGTTGGCCTAACCCAGGTGCTGGTGGTGGTCTCTGAAGATGGCACACGTGTTTTCCCGATAACCCACACCTGCTGCTCTTTAATATGATCCAGGTTGAGACAGGACAAAGAGCCAATGCTCCATGCTTTCAGCTGGGATCAAGCCTCAAGATAAAGGCTATGACTTCCTGGGGCTTGAAAGATTACACATCAGAGCTGAAGCCCTGGACCCCACAACATTAGATACTATCTCAATAGTATAATGTAAATTACTTTTTATGCATATCCTTCTCTCTGCATTTCACAGAAGCAAATACAGGCCTCCTACTTAGCCTAGTTCACCTATTTCTGGCAATTCTCAGTCATTCATCCTTAAGCCACTCTTCCTTCATGACTGAATAAAACCCAGGTTCAGCCATGGGTCGAGGCCTTTGTTCCAGATAACCATGATCATGGCCGGACTTAGGGCTCCTCAGCTCCCCATAACTATAAATATGCCTTCAGGGTCTTATGCTCACCATGAGTTGCCCTGGAAGTGGTAGTTTGGAATTAACTTGATGGGATTCCAATAATTTATCCACAGAATTGCAGATATAAACTTCCTGAACTGATACAGGGACCAGAGAGGGGCTCCCTATGATCCAGCAAATTCAGTCTCCTGGGTATTTACACACAATCTGGAGCTGCTCACTTGCTCTCTCTTGCTCTCTCTCTCTCTCTCTCTCTCTCTCTCTCTCTCTCTCTCTCTCTCTCTCTCTCTCTCTCTCTCTCTTCCTCTTTTTCTCTCCCTCTCTCTGAGTCGCTCAAAAGAGATCCTTAATTTGGCTGTACCTAAATCACCAGCAACTTACATTCAGTTCTGTATGTTCACATACATACTATGGGGCAGTTTTAATTAAATGCTGATTTATCTTCATACACAATACTTTATTAAAATCTAGAGTAAGGCAAGCTCAAAAGATCATTCCTCTTAGGGCAAAAATGGCTGTACACATTTCATACTATGAAAGGTATGCCGCTTTCTATCCTACAAAGGTATGTAGCTTTCTTATGCCACACTATAAGGAAGGCAACCCCTGCAAATTATGAGGACAAGAATCTTGTGCTTTTCAAATGATGTGCAATGCTCTTTGCAGAAGCAGATCAATGCTTCTGATAATCTTGATCCCCAGTCTGAGCCTCAACAACCTCATCTGTTGAATGGGAACATAAAACTTCCTTTCCAGAGTCATTGAAACATTTTATGAGCTGGTGTACAACACGTTTCATAGTGTTGTAAGCTGCCTGATGTTGAGTAAGCTTCCAGTGAATAAATACCACCAACTGGTGAAGAAAAACTGCAAATTTACAATCACAAAAAGCTATTTTTACCACTTTAAGAAATGAGTTAGGACCTTTAAGGAAACTTTAAAGGGTAAGGTAAGCTTGTCTATGCTTATGTAGATAAGACTCTATTCCTGTTTTAATGTAGTGGTCTAATTAACCTTATGCCCACATTAAAATGACCTTGAATTGGGCCTGTGACCTCAAATGCTTAATGTTGTTGACTTTAAACAAGCTTTTTGGGATGGTCAGAAATAGCATCTGGTGAAATGGGCAAAAGGTCAAATTCATTTACTTTGTAATAAATAGGAAATACATCTTACATTAGGTGCTTACAAATAGGAAGAAATGCATAAAATCCATTTATCAAAGCAAGAAGGTAAGATACTAAATAAGGAATGTAGAATAAATCAGAAAAATTCCAGACAAGGTCTAGCATTGATTTTTCATCTCACATCACTTATTTTATACCAGAAAAAGATTAAATTATTCATTTTTATAAACTAAAGAAATACATTTCCAACGAACATCAAAATGAAGTAAAGAGGAATCTAATTAAAGAACACTGATTTATCATCATAAACATTCCTGTCCCAGGCAGAGAAATCACTGAGCTATAGTGAAATGGAAAAGATAAATGTAGTTTGTGAGAAATGTCACAACTGAGGAACTGTATGATTTCTAAAACTCCTTCTTGTTTTACAAGCATTCATGCTTCAAAAACCAAAAGTGTAGTAACATCTCTCAGCTTAGTCACAAACTTTAGGGTGAATGGCTCAGCCTATTTTACCAGCAGGACCACATCTGGAAGATGAGTTGGAAAGCAAAAATCCAATCATAAATTATATTACATTGTTTGGACCAGAATCAAAGAATACAAACCCACCCAATTTCTATGTCTTTTGTTAAAATCTTGGTGAATTTTCTTTAGACCATTAGTATAGCAGACTTTTTTTTCCATTCCTACAATGCCAAGCTGAGTTGCACTGGTATAAGAACCCTAATTATTTCTTCTACAAAAGAAGTAGCCACATCTTTTAATTTGCGCATTCCATTCATCAGTTCACATGTCTATTTGTTTGACAAAGACAGTAGAAAGAGGGCATGAAAGTGTTTCAAAATACTGTTAATATGTGTACAGTCCCTAGTGTTTATTCAAAAGGAAATCAAGTCCAAATGCCTGCCTATCCAGCATTGTTAAGAAAGATTTATGTCTCCTTACCAAAAATATACCCAGCATCTCCCTCTATCCTGTAATAATTGTTAAGCTCCTAAGTCAATATTTGGCTTCCGTGCACAGCTACCCACATTGTGCAGGGCACCTTTCTACCACTGGTGATCACAGAAAGCTACTGCTCCCCTTACACTCCTTCTGGTCCTGTGTCTTCCTTCAGAGCAAGCTCACTCAGCTATCATTGACATCAGACACTGGTTACGAGGTGCTCATCCCAGGGCCCCATTTTGCATGGCCGCATTCATGCCCCATTGTCCAACTGGTATTACAGAGTCTAGACCATTGCTTCTCTTTCTGCAGAAAAAAAAAAGAAAAAACTTCCAGCCATAAATGCCAATTATTTGTAAAGCATTATCATTTGTAATGTCCTAATTATTTTACATAATCAATAACATCATTATTTTCCTTGGGGACTTCATGTTTATTTACATTTTATTCCACACACGTCAGTTTCCATCAAGAGCAAAACCGATTTTCTAGTCGTGCATCTGGTCTCAGCACAACCTTAATTCACCATAAATCTATTTGTGCTCACTACACAGTTAGGCCCACTTGGTTATGTTGACACAATCCAGGGGCCAAGCACATCCTGCTCTTAAATATAACTTGGAATGTCCAACCCTGTGATGCCACAGTGCCTGGAGTTTTATATAACTGTGGTTTTTTTTTTGTTTTTTTTTTTGTTTTTGTTTTTGTTTTTTTTTTTTGCAGAGGTCTCTGTTTATGATGTGATGCATTTGGGCCTAAGCACATTAGCTGCATTATTCATTGGGTACATTTGTCAGAACATGCATGTGTATAAAGAACTAATGATCCATATTAAATTAATGGTGCTATAAAAAAGAAAAATACTCCATACAAGGAGCTATGTCAGAAACTACAGACTTTGATAAACCATAGAAAGGACCTAATCAGAGCAAGCATTGCTCTGCTCTGTCCCCAAAATTACATTTCTAGAAATGTACTTGTAGACAATGTTGGTTTTATTAAAACAAATTAATTCAGTCATTAAGGAATCATAAGGCAAGTGTCTCATAAGTCAGGACCTCCAGTGTAACAAATTGATTAAATGACTGTGTAATAGTCTCTTTAAACAAATCTAGTGTAACAAGTTAATAGATCTGCTCAATTACCATGCTGGGGTGATGAGGGTGTGGGCCACTCTCTCATTAAATCTGGAAAATTGTTCTTAGGAGTTTTTCCACTTTTCCCTCTATGTTTCTATGTAGGCTCTGTTGTGTTTTGAATTTCAGGATTCCTTTTAGGGCTCTGGATATTGATTGTTACAATGGCAACTAAAAAGAAAAGGCTGAATTTGATACTGCTGACTTCTAGGGGTCCGCCCCTTCTCCCCCTCCCCCATCATCCTTCCCCCTCGCCTTCTCTCCACCCACGCCCTCTCCCACCCATTCCCTCTCCCTTCCACCCTCCCTTCTCCAATCCTACCTGGAGCCCAGGCCTGTGCTGGAAGGCCGGAGGCACCAGTCCTGGCCCCTATTTAGTACCCATCATACAAACTAGAGCTTTCTCTGATTTTGCAAAAATGTAGGGCCGCGTTCTAGCCAAGGGAAACTAAAGTGGTCGCCCGCGCAGTGAGAAGCCAGAAAGATGCGCCCACGCGGTCCCTGAAGGGTGGGCGGGAGCTGAAAGATGTCCTTAGTCTTCAGCTACAACTTAATTCCATCGGAAAGTATGCCGCAGCTTCTATTCAGGGAAAGGAAATCTGCTTTCAGCCCGGGCCTTCCTAAGCCTCGGAAGGCCTCGTTCTCTTCTCGACTCCACTCAGGGGCAAAGCTAGGAGGACGAGGCCAGAAAGTGCGGGGCGGTCGGAGTAGAGCCTGATGAAACAGGTGGCTAGACAGAACCGGGAGCGAAAGTGGAGGGGAGAGGGGAGCCAGCCCCACCTTAAAATCTCTCTGACTATTTCGCTTTAGGACCAGAAGAACCCCCTTAGGTGTGGGTGACAGATGGAATCCCGAGTGGTGGGGAGCAGTTCCTCGGGCACCTGTATAGCGTCTAAGCGCCTTCTGGATTGGCTCTGGGTCTGGGCTGACCGCACAGTCTTTGGGGTGTTAATGCCATGACACCCTCTCGCCAAAGGACCTGGAGAAAAAAATCTATTACCCCGCTGCCATTTTGTTAAGTGTCTACTCCTGTGATGTGACCCTGCCACTTTATCTGTTGGTTTTTATTTTCTGAGTGCATGTTGCCCATATGCTACTCTAATAGTTGCTATAATTCTTGAGCAATGGGGCTCGTATTTTACGGGGCTGAATTAAAAAGAATGCACTTTAATAAAAACCTGAGCAATACACTAATGGCCTGACATTGATGTATTTGCATAGAGATGAATTATACGGGCTGCCTGACACGACTTTTAATAAATGATTGAGGAGGTTATTATAGGGATGCACTTTGGTGTGTGTTAACAGGTTATTTTAGTGCATCCATAGCCAAAGCCGAGAGCAATACCGCCATGTACACAATCGCGGGACACTTTTTTGGTCTTATATCTCATGACATTTATTGGGCCCGCTCCCTGCCCGCATAACGATCGCAAACTATGTTTTATGAACCATCAGTAACGTTAACCGCGAATGGAATTGGAAAATGAAAACAAAGATGAGCCCCTTCCCTGCACCATGGCCTGCAAGAGGTACCCAAGGTTGTCCATGTGCCTGGGACTCCGGCCAGCCCGGAAAGGCTGCGTCTGGGGCTGCACCGCGTGGCCCGGGAGCCACCAGCTCAGACACGGTAGTGGGTGACATGGGTGAGGGCTGCCTCCCCAGGCTGGAGGCTGCGGAAACACGAGGACCTCGGCACCTAGACCCACAGGCTCTGGGACAGTGCGCAGACCCGCACCCAGGAGGCCCTGCAAACCCCTGCTGGGTCCGCCTCCTTTTGTCCTGCGTCCACTTATTTTCCTCAAGTGCTGAGCCCAGAAAAGAGCAGGAATAAACACCACGGCAGGCACGCGTCTCTGGGACTGTCGCGGACCCTCGAGTGCGGCTACTGAGTCGAGGGCTGAGCCATGACCGCCTCACTGGCCCTACGCCAGGACGCAAAGAACGGACAAAGTGGGGACCCGGAGCAAGGGGCGTGGTCCGGCCTGCTCAGTGGAACCTTGCGCTGCGACTGTCAACTCCCGCCGCTTCCAACTCTTCCAGCCCCTCCCAGCAGAGGCTCTAGTCTCCCAGGGGGCGTTGGACGTGGTCACCGTGCGGGGGACGATCTGGGCGAGGCGGGAGGACGAGGACCGCGGGCGGGGGTAGAAGTCGCCTTCACGGTTCCCACCGTTTCCGCGCAATAACCACGCGAGGGAGAGGAGGTTAAAGATGGCCAGGGGGCGAGAGATAGATGGGGAGGGAGCGGAGGAAAAGAACCGAGGCGCGTCGGGTCCGGAAACCAGCTCCTGCCTGGGCGCCACGGTTGTGCTCGGCCCAGACACCGAACGCTAGGGCTGGGTAGGGGCGGGTGGGGACTGCGCTGCGACCAGCGTGGGTGGGGTCGGCGTGGCCCTGGGGACTAAGGGCGCCCTCGTCCCCATCCCCGTTTCTCTGCGAATCCACGCTTTTAGGTGTGCAGGGAATTCTCTAGGCTTCCTGGGCCGTTTCTCCAGGAGGACGGACCGAGCCCGAGGACCTGCTGGGCTGGGACCCTGGGAACCGCCAGCCCCGTCTCCCCGCGACCACGCCGTGGCTCAGAGCAACCTGAAAGGGAGGCGCGTCCCTGGCCTGCGCGCCCTCACAGGGAGGGCATCCGCGGCCGGGACGCGCGGGCCCAGAAACCGTGCACACCGGAAAGCAGCGCGCCCTGCGCGTCACCGCCTCGGGACGCTGCGAGTCCTCACCTACTCCGACTTCGCCCGGTCTTCCCGCCCGGCAGCCCGGGCCCGGCGTGCGCGCCGGAGGGAAGAGGGAGGAGCCCTCTGAACCCGGGCTGGGGGATTCCGGTGAAGAGTTCTCTCTCCGAGAGTTGGGGATGCTGCGGACAGTGGTCCCTACCTAGGTAGTTTTCAGCTCAGGTTTCGTCTGAGGGAAGCAGATTCCCTCTTTCTCTTCCCTTTGGCTGCCCAGCGCTTTAAATTAGAGAGCCAGGCGAGCGCCAAAAGCGGTTGAGAGAGGTGAGCCTATTTTAAAAGCAGCCTGTTTAAGAAGTAGCGCATTTCCTGTGTAGCTGAACAGGACCAGGTTCAGCAAGACCCCAGAGTCCAGCGGTGTAACCGGGCCCTGCAGCAGCCGCGGCACTCCCCGTAAGACTCAGGAGCAGGGCTCCAGGACCCTGGGCTTCCCGGGACTGCCACGGGCGGCTTTTGTACCCTCGGTAATGGGGCAGCTGCTGCTGCTGTGACTTAAGAGTTACAGGCACAGAACTCAAGAAAAGAAATTGGGAAAAGAACGTTACAAGTGGGAGAACACTTACCGCTTCGGGGGACAGGGCTCCTAAACACCTGCTAGTTCTGGGCCACTGGAAAGGTCGGGGAGCAGGCTGTTTAATTGCAGCCTGGGCCCTAGGTTAGGAGGAAGTGCAGTTCATGCAGCTGGACCGGGCCCACCTGCAGCAGGTTCCACCCATGCCCCTCCCCCACCCAACTGTCACCCCCAAGGGTGCCTGAAGCTGGGTCTCCGTCCTGCTTCCCCGGTCTTCAAGCCCAGAGAAAAGCTATTATGTCTTCCTCAGAGAAGAACAAGGACCCAGTTAAAGCACAGGGGTGTTAGTTGTACACATTTGCATTAGTCAAAATCTTGCCCCCCCCCCCACCGCACAAAAAAAATGCTGGGAATCTCACAGGTCCTCGTATGGAAACGCTATGAGTTGTCACGGGGCCAGGTGGTGTCTTAAAAGGCTGTAAGTCTTCCCGTTATAATTGATTGCTTTGTACCTAATTATGACCCATGTGTCCCTCAGAGTGTCACAAGCTACATAATGATTTTGTTGAGATTTTATTTTAAAGCAACTGTGCTGTGAGCTGACAAATGAATGTATTAAAATACCTTTACTTGATCTTCCATTTGCCCAAGGAAAATCTTGGATTGAACTCACTCATTTGTTACTTAGGCTGCTGCACGCTTATTTCTACAGCACTTTGTGAGATGTTTACATACATAGTGAGATGCAGAAGAGGCTCTTGAGAGCCGGGAAGCCAGTGTCCTTTCCAGGCAGGACGAGGGCTGTAGTCAAGGTCTGGCCCTTGTCTTTAAGTCTTCCAGACAATACCAGGTTTTTGCCTGGGGAAGTGTGTGACTCCTTGAACAAGCTGTGCCTGGAGGGTGCAGGCTCCAGAAGACATCCTGGGATAGGCAGCCACGGGCGGCACAGGGACATGTGCCCCCAGAGCCCACTGGGTGGGCCCTGGTTCCATTTTCCAATGGGTAGAAAGGCTACAACTCGGGCCACACTGCTGCCCATGGAGGCCACCCCTGTTTGGCTGAGGCAGATTCTTCTGGGTGAAATAGCAGCACTGTCCTGGTGGAGAGAAAAGAAACCATCAGCCCGAAAAGCTGTCATGGTCCTTCCAGGGCGTGGAAATTAGGATGGCTGGGAATCTGCCCCCTCTTTTACCTCTCCTCCCTTGAGAACCGAGGCTGGGATTCCTTCTCACAGAAGAGCAGAAGAGGAGAGGAAAGGGTAACAGGAGATGTGAGGCCCTCAGAATTAGGGGAGGATGGCAACAAACTCCTGGAAGAACAAAGACCCCAAATCAGGAGTGGAGCTGCTGCACAAGTTGCCTTCTGTGGCTCAAGCGTGGCACTGCAGGTCTGCTGAAGCCATGGGCAGAGAACTCTTTCCTCGTCTTTCTACTTTGGCACAGTAGCGGGGTAGGGTGCTTATAAAGCTGTTCAACATCTGTCTGCTTCTCCTTTAACTTTTTTTTCCCCACATGGGAATTGAACCTAGGTCCTTGTGCTTGCTGTGCCATTGAGTACATCCTCGGGTCTTTTTAACTATTATTCTTATTTTGAAACAGAGTGTCCTTAAATTGTCCAGGTTTCCCTGTTTTGGTTTTTGTGGTACTGAGGATTGAACCCAGAGTCCCCACAGGATATGCAAGTGCTCTCCCTCTAAGTTACCATCCCAGTCTCTTATAATACCCATCTTAAATTCAGAGTTCTCCAACTTTTGTAAACAATAAGATACAAAGTGATGTTTGAAAAGGCACTTAAGAAGAATTTTAAAGGAAAGGTGTTTTGAATTTTAACAACAAAAAAGAGATCGCCCATGCTGGACTATCCTACTAGTCCTCTTGCCTCAGCCTCCCCAGTAGCCAGAGCTAAGGTCTGCACAGATGTGTCTGCTCACCATTGCTTTCTGTTGGAGGCTGCTGACGAGCTCTGGCTCCATACTTATCTCTAGACTCTTTCTTCTTTGCATTTGTGGCTTTCAGAACGCCTAGCCAGGCACTGGGGCTGCTGTTTCCTCAAGAGGTAAGGATGCCCCAGTCTTTGGTGCTGGCTCTGCTGTCTGCCCACTTGCTCTGGTCCTCTGCCCCCTCTCTGCTTTGGCTCAGAAGGAAGGAGCTTGCCTAAACAGAAAGATGAGGAAAGAGGAAAGAGTTCTCTGCCCATGGCTTCAACGGACCTGCAGTGCCACGCTTGAGCCACAGAAGGCAACTTGTGCAGCAGCTCCACTCCTGATTTGGGGTCTTTGTTCTTCCAGGAGTTTGTTGCCGCCCTCCCCTTTTTCTGAGGGCCTCATATCTCCTGCTACCCTCTCCTCTCCTCTTCTGACCTTCTATGAGAAGGAATCCCAGCCTCAGTTCTCAAAGGAGGAGAAGCAAAAGGGGAGGCAAATTCCCAACCATCCTAACTTAAAATTTTCCTTTGTGCTTTTGAAAAAGTCTGTTTAAGGCAGAGGAAAGTAGTAACTGTGTCTCTGGACTTTTTTTTTGTCTTTTTGAGACAGGGTCTCACTATGCAGTTCAGGCTGGCCTTAAGCTCACTTTGTAGCTCAGGCTGGTCTCAAACTCACAACAATCCTCCTGCCTCAGCCTCCTGAGTGCTGGGATTACAGGCATGCGCCACCATGCCCGGCTAGTGTCTCTGGACTTTAGTGGGAAGAAAAATACTGCTTGTCTATGGAGCCAAGTCAGCTACTTCCCATGGCTGAGATTCCTTCCTGGGAAGCCTGAGTTATAATGTGCGAAGCCCAAACACCCGCACAGCGTTCACAGCCCGGCAGGACACTGTCACCACCAGGAACGCGTGCTGCCACCTTGTCTTTTCCAAAGCCCCTTGCACTTAAGCTTCAGAACCTTGTCAGGCAGCTCCTGTTGTTAAGATAATCCCAAAAGGGGAGAAATGGAAGCT
>PVKA01044252.1:0-16286 GCA_004027165.1 Ctenomys sociabilis | reverse complement strand
GCAACTTCAGCAAGGTATCGGAAGTAATCTCCCTTCATTTTCAGGTAGAAAACTTTACTCTCTGGATTAGTTGCATTGGCTATTAAATACTTGTCCAACAATTCCAGAACAGTAGTGCAGATGGACCGCAGCTCCGACTCTACTTTCTCCCGATAGTCCTTAATCAGCTGCAACTTCTTGTCGGAGGTGTCGGTTTTCTGCTCGATGCTCGAGATGACTCTCCAGGCGGACCGGCGGCCCCCGACCACGTTCTTGTAGGCCACCGAGAGCAGGTTGCGCTCCTCGTTGGACAGCTCGGCACCCTGCTCAGTCACTGCCTTCATGCAGGTGGCCATGTCGTCGTAACGCTCGGCCTGCTCGGCCAGCTTGGCCTTCTGAATCAGCTCGGTCTTCTCCATGGCACTGGTGTCGGACTGGACCTGGGAGCCAAGGGCTAGGAGAGCGAAGGAGAGCAAGGGCGCGAGCGAAGGAGAGCAAGGGCGCGCTACATTTTCTTTATAAATCACCTGTGCCTGAAAATGCACATACATATACATTTACATTACACACATATTTTCCAGATTGATTGGAGAGTGGGTGTTACATGTGGTGCTTCTTTACCTGTTACGTTTCAGATTGTACTTACTACCATCTAGAATACTCTGATACATCCATCACATAGTTACTGAATTCAAGAAATGTTGAATCAGTAGAATACTTGAAACTTTTAGTTCATTTTCCAGTTTCCTAATAATTTCCTTTCTTGCTTTTATCTATCTCTTTCAGAAGTCTAGGATTGTGAATTGCATGCAGCTGTTTTTCCTAAGTCTACTTAATGTGAAATAATTTCTCATTGTTGTTATACTATTTGAAGAATATAGGGGGCTTTTTGTAGTTTTTTGAGATGGGGCTTAGCTATGTAGTCCAGGCTGTTCTCAAACCTGATGTGTTCCTCCTGCCTCAGCCTCCCAAGTGCCGAGTGTGTACTACACCTCACCTTTGGAGAGATTTTTGATCATTATTTCTTCAAATTCCCCTGCCCCTCCCATTCTCCACCTTCATCTGTTTCTGGCTTCTCCCGCCGCTCATCTTTTTTACTTTCTCGATTATCTTTTCTTCTAGTTTCATGTAATACAGCTTCTTTGCAGCATCTTTGTGTTCAGTGCTTTTTTTCCTCCTTTCTGCAGTGCCATCAATTTTACCCAGTGAATTTTCATGTCCGGTATTAGACTTTTTTGGGGGAAGTTCTATTTGAAGCATTTTCCTTTTTTCCTGCCTCTACTCAAGTTTTGGACTTAGAAAGTACATTTGCAGACTTTCAGTGTCCTCTGTTAGCTGTATTCATTCTTTGATCAGTTATTTTCTTCCTTGTGGGCCATATTTCCTGTCTTATTTTTTCCAAACTCAACCCTTTCTCCTCACCTCTGTCTGTTATTCATGGTCTCAGAATACTTGGACAGTCACAGGTTACTGTCTTTCACTGCCTGATGGCTAGTTTTCTTGAAAACCAGTACTTTGTGTAATGTGGGGGCATGGTCATAACTTGAAAGCAGAAGTCTTGAATGTCTCTATACAGTGATACCTTGGTTCCTGAACTTAATTTGTTCATGATTTTGGAAAAGATAGCCAAGGTTTGTTTTTTGGGAGAGATGGCCACAGTCATGTTTGTCTCCTGATGTAGAGTTTGCAAACAAAAACAAAATTTTGCAAAATGCTTTTGTTTGTGAACCACACTGTTCACACACAAAAGTGTTCATGACTAAAGATACCACTGTATTTTATATATGTGAGTCACATATATAAGGCCAGAAATCCTTTCCCCACATCAAGGTGCAGTCAGTCACCTGTTTATTTCTGTGTGGTTGAACTCTTCACATTTAGAGCACTGATCCAGGTGGAGTTGATTCTTCTGTGGCAAAAGGTATGGGTGCAGTTTTGTAGCCATTTAGTGTTTATTGCTTGCTCTTGAACCATTGGTTTTAGCTTCACCCTACAACAATGACATACCAGAAGCAACACATTATAAGAGGGAAGGCCTGTTTATCTCAGTTTGGGCAGCTGAAGGATGTGATGCTGATAACAGCTCTGTTCCTGGCTGTGTCACATCACAGTCGTAGTGCATATATGTGAACTTGCATCACCAAACAGGAAGTCAGGCACTGGTGTTCCACACTGCCTTCTGTTTTGTTTTATTTCATTTTGTTTCTTTGTATTTTGTTTTTTGTGAGGCTGGTCCCAAAGTCATTGAGATTCTCCCAGCCTCAGCCTCCCTAGTGCTGGGATTACAGGTTATGCCACCCCACCAGCTCCCACAGTCCCTCTGAGCACACACTCCCAGTGATCCAAGAACCTTTTATTAGATGCCATCCCTCAACGGTGCCACCGTCTCCTAACAATGCCACCCTGGGGACCAAGACTTTAATCCCAGTGGACTCTTGGCTGGCACTTAGATCATACGCAAAGCATGGCACCATCTACTAAAAGTCAGTTCTGCTGCAGTGATTTGACATGTCCCCATCATCACAGAGTCCTCAAAGTCTGTTTCTAGATTCACTGTTTTCTATGTGCTACCAGATTTCATTTGTTCTTTTGGGGGGTGAATGCTAAAATTTAACCTAGGGTGTGATACATGTAAGTGACTCAGGGTAGCTGATATCTTTGTGTTATTAAGTTGATTTGCCTAAGAGGAAGGAATTTTGCATTTGTTCATGTTTATTTCCATGACTTTATGTATTTTAATTTTTTTTTGGTAGAGATTCTGTTAAAGAGTTTTATCTTTCAGTTATTATAAGCCTTGTGTAACTGGATTATATGTTCTTCCACTTCTATAGTGAAAGCTACTGGTTTATGTTAATTTTATATTCTATATCCTTAAATTTAAAAAAAAATTTTTTTTGGTTTTTTGAGATAGGGTTTATGTAGTCCAGGTTAGGCTTGAACTGGTAGTGATCCTCCTGCCTCAGTCTCCCAAGTACTGGTATTATAGGTATTAAAATTCTTTTGTGGAGTTAATTTCATTATTTTCTGAATTTTAATAGCATCAGCAAATAGAAATAGCCTTCTTCTATCATATTCCTTCTAATTTTTTTCTCATCTCTAATTTTAGACATAATGTATGTTTTACCTTGTTAGGATTTGTCTCAGTTACTCTTCTCTCATTGCTGGGACAAATACCCGACACCAAAAATGAAGGAATGAAAGGTTTATTTAGCTCACAGTTACTAGAGGTTTCAGTCCGTACTTAGCTGGTTCCAAGGCAGACTGGCATATGGCAGAGGGCAGCAGTTGATGGCGGTTTAAGGCTGCAAAACAGCAAGAGCAAAAGGGACAACAGCAAGAGCAACAGCAACAAGGGCTACGGAGAGCAAGCCTGTCTCCTTGTGTTGCACTCAGGCTGTCCGCCCCAGGCGGGGTGTAGCACTCTCACCCATGGTCCCAACAGCGCTGACACCCATAGTGCCAATGGATCATGAGTTCATCACCCCATGACTGCATGAGGCTTTGGGGGGACAACTAGACACAAACCCTAACAGGATTTTAGTGACAATGAAAATGTGTGTAGTGTTTCCCCATTTTCTCACTTCAAAACTGAGAGAACTGAGACATGAATATGTATGCGTGTGTGTGTAGAAACTAAACATATACTGTGTGTATGTACTTACCTGTGGGTGAGATATGTATGTGTCACGTATATAGGTATATACCCATCACACAGAAAGCATAAGGAAGTATGCATGTGTGTGTGTATATGTACTGATGATACTGAAGTATCCATCGGATTTTATTTTTTTGTATTCTTTTAAAAGTGAGTGTACTGGGCTAGAAATGGAGTTTAGTACTAGAATATTTGTGTAATATGCACAGGGTTCTAGGTTCAACCCCCAGGCAATAAAAGAGGAAGAAGAATAGAAAGGAAATATCAGGTATGCATTTTTAATATTATTGTTCTTTTGCAAGTCTTGGAAACATAATTTTTTTTTCTTGCCTATATCATAATGGGATATACTTAGCACTTTCTACATACTAAACTAATCTGTATTCTTTTTTTTTTTAAATGCATTTATTTTTTACAGTGTCTCGCTACACATCATGGATTCTTTTTTTGTGGGGGTGGGGGGCCAGCTCAGCCTGCCCTGGGGGGAGGGGCTGGCATGGCATGTGGTGCTGGGGCTCAAACCGCGGTCCCTGAGAGGCGCTCTAGACTGCTGAGCTATCTTGCCAGCCCTAATCTGTATTCTTAAGTTACATTTGCCTACTATGCATTCTGTTTTAGTCTGGCATTGGATTCTGTTTACAGTATTTTATTTGGGCCATTTATTTTGACATAAGTAACATCAGCATGTGATTTCACATGATTTATTGCTCAATCAGTTCCAAGCCATACAACGCCCTAGATTCTGGGCTCCCATAGCCCACTTCTTCCTTTCTGTGGATGAGTTTCTCAACTCATTTCTGGCCAGTGGGTGGTCATGCATGTTCTGCTCAAGGTAGCAGCTATAACTGTGATCTGAAGGAGTCTCGTGGGGCTGTGGCAGTTGGTGAGTCAGTGATGTCTACCAGCGTTGGTGTGTCCTTTATGGGTAAAGATATTCTGTAGCACAGTCACTGGGGCACAACCTACAAGAAAAATGTCTGTTGTGCCAGAATCTACTCCTTGCAGCAGCACTGAAAGCCTTGCCTTGATGATGTTCCACTGTGGTCTAAAACCGTTTTCTTAGGCGACAGATTATCTCAGTTTTCTGAAAGTGACTTTCTGTTGTTTTATGTATAAATATGAGCTCATTTTGGTATTCATCTGATGTTCTAAATTTTTCTTCTTTCAAAGTTGTGGGCAGTTCTCCATTTTTTACCATTGGAAGGGAAATTTAATGTCAGTTGCCAGGATAAATAGTGTTTTCTTTTTTCCTGTCTTTAAAATTTTAGAGATTTTTTTTCAGTTTTAGATATTTAACAGGAAATTTCTGAATCTCTGATTACCCAGTCCTATTGTTTGCCAGTGAGAGACCCATTCTGGAGGTGGAGAGCTCAGTGCATCTTTAGCCCAGATGCTCATCTTTTGATTAGTTTTTGTTTGTCCTCTGAGTTCTCTATTTCTGAAAATGTTGAACTTGTTGGGTTGTCCCAAATTTGCTTTTATCATTTCCATCTCTTATTTTCTAGAAAACTTCCTAAGATAATATCTTGCATCCCATTTATTGACTAAACCTGTTGAAGACTTAATTCTACACTCCAGTCGAACTTCTAAGTATTTTCTGATGGCTATTTCTCAGCACAATATTCTTTCTGAAGCAATATCCTGCTGGGCTTTTTTGATTTTGTTTAATAAAATTGTGTTTATAATGCATAATGTTTCCATTCCTTATGGGAAGTTGTTCATTACAGAATATATCTCAATGCCTTCTTTCATCCCCTTTTTTTCCCCTCTCCCACTCTATCCATCTCTTGTTCCCTTCCTTTTTTTTTTTTTTTTTTTTTTTTTTGTCTTTTTGAGACAGGGTCTCACTATGCAGTTCAGGCTGGCCTTAAGCTCACTTTGTAGCTCAGGTTGGTCTCGAACTCAACAATCCTCCTGCCTCAGCCTCCCGAGTGCTGGGATTACAGGCATAAGCCACCATGCCCGGCTTTTTTTTCTGTACATGTTTGTTATACATAATGTTTGCATTTCTTGTATGGAGATGGTACATGTACATAACACATATAAACTCTATATTTCTTTCCCTCCCCTTTCTCCATCTCTTGGTCTATCTTTTATTGTGTTCTTTATATATTGCATTTCTCATATAAAAGAAACCATTGAAATACCATCTCAAGATGTGCCCATTTTCCCACAGATGACTCAAGGACTCAAGTTTATTGCAGAGTAGTACTCCACTGTATATGAATACCACATATTCTTTTTTATTCATCTGTTGATGAACATACGGACCACTTCCAAGATTTAGCTATTATGAGTTGTACTACTGTAAACATAAACATGCATGTTATCATTTAATGTGATGCCCTTAACTCTTTTATGAAGAAACGCAGAAGAGCAATAGCTGCGTTGACTGGAATTTCTTGTTTTGGGTTTTTGAGGAATCTCCAAACTGATTTCTATGGTAGTTGTACTTGTTTACATTCTTACCAGCATGGTAGAAGGGTTCCTTTTGCACAGCCTCTCCAGCACATCATTATTTGATTTCTTGATGATGGCCAATCCTTCTACAGCCAGGTGGAACCTCAGTTTTTACTCTAGTTTGTTTACTTTAACAGTCAACAATGGTGAGTTTTGTTGTTGTTGTTGTAGTTTTCGAGATAGTGTCTCACTATGTAGTTTAGGTTGGCCTCAAACTCACAAAGTCACACAGGTAGCCTCAAATTCTCGGTAATCCTCTTGCTTCTGCCTTGTGAGTGCTGAATTACAGGCATGTGCCACCAGGCCCAGTGATATCTTCTGAATTCATTCACAAATGTGAGTCAATTCCTACTGGAAATCCTGTAGACTATACAGTTAATCTTTTAAAACTTCAGATTAGCCAAATCTCTGAAGTCTGGTCTGAGAGCATATAGTTAAAAATAATTTGAGTCCTTTCAATTCAACCGCTCTTTACTTTGTATACATGACTCTGTAACTATATTTTGGGGTGTTTATTTTTAAGAAAAGACATACATTGCTATTGGATAGGGGCACACACCTATAATTCCAATACTCTTTAAGAGCCTGACACAGGGGCATGGGGGACCATTAGTTTGGGCCCAGCCTGGGCAGTCTAGTGACTTAGACTCTGTTTCAAAATTAAGAATTTTTTAAAAAGGGCTGAGTATGTAGCTCACTTTAAAGTCCTTAAGTTCAATTACCAGTGACCCAGTAAGAGGAAAAAAGTATGTTGGTGCAAGAATGAGGCATAACTTGGAGGAAAAAAATAAAAAACAACCACTCACAGGATTAGCCAGAGCTGGTAGCCATGGGAAGGAAAGAACAGAGGATCAAAGTGCTAAAGCAGATGAGAGCTGCAGAGAGGTGATGGAAGGGAGACCTACACTGTGGGTGCTGTACCATAAAGGGGCAGAGGAACTGGAAGGGCCCAGTCAGCAAGAAGCTAAAAGAAACAAAAAGCAAAGCGTGTCTGTTCACTTGCATGTGGGTCTCCACATCACACTGTCAGTCTTTAAAGAGAATAAATAGGGTTTTACTTGGCTTAGATTCCTTTAAGTTCACAAGTTCCCCTGCAAATTTGAGCACTGACAGTTTTTGATTTTTATTTTTGTTGAAGAACTGAAAGGTAATGTGGGTCTATACTGTTACAGGCTTTCTATAGCCTATAAAAATAAAGTATGGTATAGTGTTTATGGTTAACTTCTCAGTGAGCTTGAGAAGATCCCTTGCCCCACCATACTTATTTGTGTCACCCATTTCCAATTATGGTGCCATTTCAGGGGCCAGTGTCATTCAAGGATGTGGCTGTGGACTTCACCCAAGAGGAGTGGCAGCAACTGGACCCGGATGAGAAGACAACGTACAGGGATGTGATGCTGGAGAATTATAACAACCTCATTTCTGTGGGTCAGGACAACTTTCTTTCTTTTTCTTTTTTTCTTTCATAAAGGTCTTGCTATAGAGTTCAGGCTGGCCTTTAACTCACTTATGTATCCCATGCCAGCCTCAAACTCATCCTGCCTCAATCTCCTGAGTGCTAGGATTACCAGCACAAGCATCATGCCCAACTTCTTTCTTTCTTTTGGTTTGGTTTGGTTTTTTGTTTGAGACAGGGTTGCACTATGTATCCCAGGCTGGCCTCAAATTCAAAATGATGCTCCTGCCTTAGCCTCTGGCCTGCTGGGACTATAGGCAGTAGTTTGCTTTCTAAACACTTTTAGTTTATAACTTTGTTCTTAAGTATAAGTGATAAAGCTTTTAATTCCTTTTGGTTATATGTTGAATATTTGTATTTTCTCCATTGAAAAGTTTTAATTTTGATAAAGTAAAACTGGCAAAGATAAAAATTGGTGTACTTTATTCTGCAGCCTCTGGGGCAGCATCCTCTTCTGCTGCAGAGATTCTGAAGCCAGCCAGCTAGTCCAAGTTCTTGTTCATTTCTGGTTAACAGGGTGTGATGTTACCAAACCCAATGTAATCATTAAATTGGAGCAGGGGGAGGAGCCATGGACAATAGAAGATGACTTCTCTCATACTTGTCCAGGTGAGTGAATATAATCAAATTTTGGGCCTTCCAGTCAATACTGTTAAGGGAAACTTTACTTTTTGGGGAGTGGGGGGGCAACTTGGGAAATTTCACATTTAAGATTTTTCACCAAAGAAAACTGGGGCGATTAGAAACCCTCCTTTGTATTCAGAATTAAGAAAAAGTATTATAAGTACATAACTAATTTTAGGAAATCTAATCCACAAACTGAAAGAAAATTCATGATTGTACTATTCATGTCAAAGTTTCTATGCTCTCTTTGTGGAGGAAATTTGAGCGTTTTAGAATGTTTACTTAAATTTGTGTGCAGAGTAAAAAGGCAGTGATTTCAAAATGGCCCAGGTTGGCAGTCTTGTTGGTATGAAATCATGGCAATTTAATATGAATTGCAATCTGTTTATACCAAGTGTAATCCATACTTGAATATCTCTTTTG
This sequence comes from Ctenomys sociabilis, assembly GCA_004027165.1. NCBI lineage: Eukaryota > Metazoa > Chordata > Mammalia > Rodentia > Ctenomyidae > Ctenomys > Ctenomys sociabilis. The sequence goes on along the minus strand of PVKA01044252.1, from coordinate 7,689 downwards.
CATGTACACATAATATTTGTTCTTGTTCTTGCATGGACCCCCTTTGCTCTGAGTCTTCCTGTTTCTGTTTAGATCTAGTATTTAATTTGGTGGGTTAGTTTCTCTACTAAAGTTTTGTTGCATTGCCAATATAGTTTTGTCATGTAAAAAGAGATAATTGCATATGATATGAATTCATTTTTCCTTTTTCCATTACTACTGAGTCTCATCCCCATACTTCCATACCTCCCTCAATTTCTGTGTGTGTGTGCACGCATGTATGGGTGTGTTATATTATAAATTAAAGGGAGAAAAGCCAATGCATTCAATTTACTTTTTATTGGCTCCAAAGGCAGAATTGGCCCCACAAATAAGATACATAAGTACCACTCCCATTCTGTAGCTTATGTGTCCAAATTCATGAAGTTTGCTTAATCTTTTTCTTTTCAGAAGTATGGAAGGTTGATGAATTGATTGAAAGGATCCAAGAAAATGAAGACAAACATACAAGGCAAGCTGTCGATATTCATAGTCAAACCCTACCGGAGGAGCAAAAGGACACACTTGATCAGATTTATAATGTGGAAACAAATCTTGTTCCTTCAAGCATAATAGCTCACAGATGTGTCTCCTGTGGGAAGAAGCTAGATTCTGTTTCAGAATTAATCAGTAGTGATGGAAGCTATGCAAAGAAGAAACTTGATATATGTGATGAATGTGAGAAAATTTGTCATGGAGAAAACCTTTGTGAGTTTAATCAAAGTGAGGACACTAGTTCTCAAAGTGAAGAAAGTATTCTGCAGAAAATTAATGATTTGGAGAAGCCCTTTGACTACGATTGCATGGAAGCCTTAGACAGCGAAGCTGTTTTCATTGCTCATCATGAAGGAGCATATATGGGGGAAAAGCCTTATGAGTGGAATGACTCTGAGCCAGACTTCATCCAGATGTCAAATTTTAACTCCTATCAGGGATCACAAATAGAAATGAAGCCCTTTGAATGCACACAGTGTGGAAAGTCCTTTTGCAAAAAGTCCAAATTCATCATTCATCAGAGGGCTCACACAGGAGAAAAACCCTATGAGTGTAATGTGTGTGGTAAGTCCTTTAGTCAGAAGGGAACACTCACTGTACATCGCAGATCACACTTGGAAGAGAAGCCCTATAAATGTAGTGAGTGTGGGAAAACCTTCTGTCAAAAGTTACACCTCACACAGCATGTGAGAACTCACTCAGGAGAGAAGCCCTATGAATGTAGTGAGTGTGGGAAAACCTTCTGCCAGAAGACACATCTCACCCTACACCAGAGAAACCACTCAGGAGAGAGACCCTATCCATGTAATGAGTGTGGGAAATCCTTCTCACGCAAATCAGCCCTCAGTGACCATCAGAGAACCCACACAGGCGAGAAGCTTTATAAGTGTAATGAGTGTGGGAAATCTTACTACCGGAAGTCTACCCTTATTACTCACCAGAGAACACACACAGGAGAAAAGCCCTATCAATGTAGTGAATGTGGCAAATTCTTTTCAAGAGTGTCTTACCTCACTATACATTACAGGAGTCACTTAGAAGAGAAGCCTTATGAGTGTACTGAATGTGGCAAAACTTTCAATTTAAATTCAGCCTTCATCAGGCATCGGAAGGTACATACAGAGGAGAAACTCCATGAGTGTGGCGAATGTGGGAAATTTTCTGAGTCATATCTCACTGACCATGATAAAACTGACATAGGAGAGAAGCCCTATGAATGTAATGAGTGTGGGAAAACTGTTCTTGAAAATTCAGCCTTCAATGGAAACCAGCCAGTTCCAGAAGAGGAAAAAACCTATGAATGTAATATATGTGGAAAATCTTTCTCTGAGTTGACTACCTACACTGTACATTACAGAGGACATGCTGAAGAGAAGCCCTTTGGATGTAGTGAGTGTGGGAAAACTTTCTCCCATAATTCATCCCTCTTTAGACATCAGAGAGTACACACTGGTGAGAAGCCCTATGAATGTTATGAATGTGGGAAATTCTTCTCCCAGAAGTCCTATCTCACAATTCATCATCGGATCCATTCTGGAGAGAAACCGTATGAATGTAGCAAATGTGGGAAAGTGTTCTCTCGGATGTCAAACCTTACTGTACACTATAGAAGCCATTCAGGAGAAAAACCCTATGAGTGTAACGAATGTGGAAAAGTCTTTTCTCAGAAGTCATACCTCACTGTACATTACAGAACTCATTCAGGAGAAAAACCCTATGAATGTAATGATTGTGGGAAAAAGTTCCACCACAGATCAGCCTTCAATAGCCATCAGAGAATTCATAAAAGAGGGAATGTGAATGTACTCAATGTGGAACATCCCTGAAATCCAATCTCAATTTTTAGAAAAATTTCTGGCTGTACAAATATGAGAAATTGGAGGGGGAGTCTAGTATTATTAATTTGACTGTTCATCCTCCTGAATAGGGAAATTTTTAAGTGTTGGATCCGTTTAACAGTACACCAAGTACAAAGCCTTCAAGAAGGCCATGTAATTCATAGGACACTAGATAATTTATGCGGGCATGAAATTTTATAAATATTTATTTTAGTTTCAACTTGTATATACCTATCAGGGAGTCATGCTAAGCAGAAATGTCAATATGATGAATGTGGAAAACATACTGTCTTGAAAATTGTTATGCTAAAAGCCATATTTTTGATGTAAAAGCAAATGTTTATAGAAAAGATATCAGAAACTACCAGTTCTGAATAAACTTTCATTTTATAAAATGAAGTTTTAAAATCCACAACAGTTGATAAGAATTATAGCATTAAACTGCATTTCCTATTGTTTTTTAGAGCAATCTAATGGTAATTCTATACAATTCTATTCAAGTTAGGGTTTGAATAATTTGTGAAAAGACGGTATTCTTTGAGTATTGGATGGCAAAAAATGTACTAACAGTGATATGTTGGTATATTTGATAGTTATATGTGGTAAAATGTAATTTTCAGTTCTTTAGAGGAATTTACAAGTTCATTTTTGTGAAAGCCTCATCAGTAGAGGAGTGATTTTCAACTTGAGCAAAAAAGGATTTTTAAAAATACTACTTTGATAAAGTATGCATACATAATTTGGGATTTAATCTCTTTGAGCAAAAGTAGTGCTGTATGTGCTGTCCTACTCTAAAGTACCTCCAGTTTAAATCTGTAGATTTGAGTACATAGAATTTCATTCTGTAATTGAGACATTTTATATAAATTTTATATGATACAGGTATGGCTGTCATTTTATTGCCCTTATTCTCATTACTTTGGAACAAATCAATATTGTTTCTAGCAGATATTTTCTGGTTGATTAACTTCCTTCACTTGACCCTGTAAATCCTGATGAGTTTCTCCAATGATCCATTATAGTAGCAGCCTGTTGTTTACAGGGCATCTGTTCCAAGGCCCCCGGGGGATGCGTGAGATGGCCAATAGCTCCAGCCCTGCATGTGCAGTGGTACTACAGCAGTCCTTCTGAATATGAATGTGACTGCTATGTCCTGGGTAGGTAGCAGATACAGCAGAGATTCATTGGACAAAAGAGTGACTCATGTTCCAGGCAGGATGTGTAGGATTTCATCACACTAATTAGAATCATGCATACATTGAAACTTTTTGCTGAAATTTCCCATTTATTATTTTTGAACTGGCTAACCCTATGAAACTAAAAGTGTACAAAGTAAAACCTTGGATAAGGGGCTATTGTAACTTGTTTATAACAACCATATGACTTAGTCCTTTGCAAACAAAACAGGTTTGTTCTGGGAAGTGGATAAACTGGTGATCAAATGGGTCTTATTCCAGGAGTGAGCAAATACGACTTTAAGAAGTCAGGCAGTGGTAATCACATAAAGGTGATTGGGTATGTGGAAAACTCTACAATTAGTACGTATTTATAATCTTGGCAAATGTGGGTAGAAAAGAACTTCCTTAATTGGACAAAGAGTAACTTGAACTACAACATGATATGCTTAATGATGACACAGTGAAAGTTTTTTTTTCTACGATAAAAAGTAAAGGATATCGCCTATCATAGAGCTTTTTCAACATTTTACAAAAGGTCTTAGCCCAGGAGTTTTAAAATTTTATATGTATGTAAAACTATTCGCAGAGACAGACTACAAAAAAGGCTTAGGAAATAGAATATTCTATATAATATTCATATAACTAATGATCAGAGCAAGGTTCCTGCATGTAATACTATTTTGCAGAAGATTTTATTATACCAACGAAAAAGAAAATCTGAATTTTTTTTTCCCCCGAGGGGCTAGGGAACAATTTAACATCAATTTTCAAGAGATTTATCCGAGAAAAAGTAAGAATTCACTATGGAGGGATGTTTCTTGTGTATGAATTTCAGGAAAGACTCAATGTCAGTTTTCCCTAAATTAATTCATATATTGAATGCAATCTTTTCCTGGTTTTTTTTTTTTTTTGTGGTAGTGGGTCTTGAATGCAGGGCCTTGAGCATGCTAGGGAAACATTCTGGTGCTGATCTACACCTTCAGCCCGTTATTTTGTTGTAATTTTTTGAGACAGTGACACTTGAGTTGGTCCCAAACTTGAAACCTTCCTGCCTCAGCTTCCTGAGATGGTATTACATGCACACACCAACACACCCCACTCAATACAACCATAATAAACTCTAGTGAGTTCCTGAATGGAAATTTACAAGTTAAATCTAAAGTTGATATAAATAGTCACAAGACCAGTAATATAGTCAAAGCTGTCTTGCAAAAGAACTGTAATTTCTATTGGAAGGTTTTTAAGACTTGTTATAAACCTGAAGAAATTATTGTGTGTTATTTGCACAAAGATAAAAGTGACCAGTGAAACAGAATATTCATGTCAACTTTAAGTGTCATTTGGCTATTTTATTACGGTGGCAAAGCTGGGCAGCTACAACAGAACAAAGCCCCAAATATTTACTATCCAGTTTCTTAATAAGTTCATGGAGGCAGTTCTCTCCACCCTGCCTGCCTTCCACTTGCTTTCTTAATGATGTCTTTCTGCTGAACAGAAGTTCCTCAAGTTTGTATATACAAATTAACTGATTGCTATGTTACAGTTTGGAATTTTAGATCTTACGAAAACTTCACTTATTCTCTTAGAAGTTTCCAAAGTTTTGACAAAGCTTACAGGAAAGAGCCTCCTCTTTCTCTTCATGCTTCACCGTTCTTGGTCTGTGACTGTGTATATGTCTATTGACACTCAAGAACTCACCTGGGTTTATAATGGGAGTATGGAGTGGGGTGTAGTGGTTCAAATGGAGGCCAGTTTGGGCAAGAGTGTAAGCAGGAAGGGCTTGGGGAATCGCCAGCCAGAGCAATCTTTTTATAAAATTGGCAACTGAGTGCTATTCAATGCAAACTGGCAGAAAAGAACTATCTTGAAGCATGTAGAGTGAATAAATGCATGTGGTATTTCTGCAGTTGAGTACTGTACAGCAAGGAGAGTGAACTGTAAGCCCATTCAGTGGCATCGACTTTCACCATGAACGCAGGGCACAGACACAGGCCGTCATACTATGGGATTCTGGGTGGAGCGTGAGGGTGAGCAAATCTTGTCTATGCAACTAGAAACTGATAAAATTTATCCTTGGCCAATGCTGAAAGGGGATATTTATTTGGTGCTGGTAATCTGTTTTGAATTGGGTTCTGAATATCTGTTTTGAGTTGTATTCTTAAAATGTATTCTTGTCATGTATGTTACTTTGATAAAGTTTCTAAAATCAAATGGCTAACAACTTGCTCAGTACTCATCATATTTTTCTAGGAACAATATATGTGCTACAGAATAGGAATTAAATGGCAGATTTTTCATAACTGTAACAGTATCTCCTCTTTATAGTAGTTTTAATGGCAACTACTATGATTTCCTACACTGCCGTTAAAGCTGACTATTGTGTATGTTTTAAGTAAAATATTGAAAGGGTTAACTTGTTACATATTTTGTCATCCCAGACTCTTGCATATATAAATGGCTCTGGAATATTATCAGTGGTTTGAGCTTCCTCTTTTAAAAAAGGCCTTGAGTTCAATTCTTCATATGTTGTCAAATTGTTTTCACATTCCTGAATTTGAGGTACATCTTAAACATTGCCAGAGAGATAGAATAAATACAGTGCTAAATTTGATTTGATGAAAAATTACATTTAAACAGTATTCACTTGATTATTTGAGCAAATATACAGAAGGGGTTTTTGTTGTTTGGTTTTGGTTTTGTTTGGTGGTATTGGGGATTGAACCCAGAGCATTGTGCTGAGCTACATCCCCAATCCGTTCTAAGTTTGTTTTAAGACCAGGTCTTGTTGAGCCTCTTAAGTTGCCTGAGCTGGTCTTGAACTTGGCCAAACTCCTATGTCAGCCTCCCACTGTGATGGCAGATGTGTGCCACCATACCAAGCCTGTAATAGTTTATAACATCACTTGGTGGGAGGTGCAGAGTTGCTGGCTAAGCTTCTAAGGGCAAAGTTTTTGATGGAATGGACTCTTTTTCTCTATTTCATTATTGTGGATTAAGCTTGAAGTGTGAACAGATGGATAATGCCTGACTTGGGAGATGTGACTCCCCTTCTCGGAGGGAGGATGCTCTCGGTCTGTTTCCCAGAGCCCTGTGCCCTGCACATCACTGAAACCTGCTCACTGAAGGCTCAGTTAACTTTAGCGTCTCTCAACTATGCATAAGACATGAATGCAAGACAACAAATCTGAGGCCAAAAGCTCACCTGCTGATCCTTGTTCCATCCCAATTACGCTGGGACCTGGGGAAAACAAGCTTTTCAAAGAGAAGCCCACAAGAGCAAGATAGTGTGACAAGTCCCAAGGTAAGTTTTGCCCAAGCCACAAAGGAAAATGTGCAGTATTTTCTTTCTGCCACAAACACAACTTCACATTGTAGAAATTAAGCCCTTGTGGTTTCAAATTGATGATCTCTAAATTGTGTGAGAGTAAAGGGTGTGGAGTGATAAAAATTCCTCTGAGAGAAGGAGGCGGGGAAGAACAAATCCATGGAGGAACAAATACAAGTAAGGCTGAGCCAACTTGCAAAATGATTTCCGCACACTGTGTCCGTGTCGCATCATTCTCTGACCTGATGACTGGAAGAGGAAGCTCAGCCTGAGCAGGGCCAGCTCGTGGGCAGAGGGAAGAGAACAGGAAACATGCCAGCTAGGTGGTGCGCCTGTGTGGCTCCACCAGGACCCGAGAGCTAGGCTTCCAACAGGTAGGAGGAGGTGAGAGTGGAGGCCCCGGGAATGCCGGGGTCTAGAAGGCCAGCAAACAGGTCAGCAGTCCTGACTCAGCCCAGCCTTGGGAACTTAAATGGCTGGGGATGTAGCTGAATGGGAAGGCCTTGAGTTCAATTCCCCGTACCATATTAAGTGTCAAAAAAATACCTAAAAGTTTAACTCCTAAAAACAAGATTTGCAATGTCTGACTTCCAGTTAAAAGCATTTAAACACAAAAACAGGCAGGTGGTGCATGCTAGTAAACTCAGCCCTTGGGAGGTTGAAGAAAGAGGATTGTTGTAGCCGGGCGTGGTGGCGCATGCCTGTAATCCCAGCACTCGGGAGGCTGAGGCAGGAGGATTGTTGTGAGTTCGAGACCAGCCTGAGCTACAAAGTGAGCTTAAGGCCAGCCTGAACTGCATAGTGAGACCCTGTCTCAAAAAGACAAAAAAAAAAA
>PVKA01044251.1:0-16278 GCA_004027165.1 Ctenomys sociabilis | reverse complement strand
ATCATACCCACATTTGGAGAAGCTTCCCCAGAATGGAGATAAAGATCATAGCGTGACTCTGTGAGTAGTTTCTTGACTCAGCAGGGAAAAAGAATTTCAGGCCACGAGAAGCGTAGAAGAGTTTCTTAGGCAGAGTTGGAGAGCAGGAGAGCAGGAGAAGGCCACAGCTGCAGCTCTTGGCAGGTCCCTCTGCAGCGGGTTTCTGCATCAGTCAGCTTTCGTGCCGTGGGCACACCACACCCAGCCTGGGAGGCAGAGCTGAGCAACAGCAGCAGAGAAAAGGGGCAGGGGGCAGACGGTGTTCTCCTCAACCCACCGAAACACAGCTGGAAGTGTCTCTGCTCATCCACTCAGCAGCTCCAAAGCCCGTCAGGTGGCAGAACTACGCTTAAGCAGCACATGCTGACGGGGCTGCTCACGCTCACGGAGCCCAGCTCGGGGCACCTGCTGAGGGGAGCCACTATTGCCGTTCTGTTTTCCACATTTCTGTTGGAATCCATAGAGCTGGAGGAGCCTTAACCTTCTATGAGGTAGAACTGTTCTATCTTGGGAGGGCAGTGTTTCTGTGCTTGCCATGCGGAGGATTCACACTTGCTTCAGGGTAGAAATCTTTGCAGGACGTGGCACTCAAGGCTCTACTTTCCCAGGAACCCAGCCAGCTATATGTTTATAGACTTGTAGGCAACACTGCAAGGGCTCTGCAGCTGCATGCAAAGCTGGCAATCAATGGACCCTACAAACCATGAAAATTTCATAGTCTTCTGTTTGCATCCTTAGTCATAAAGGGGGATGAGAAAGACTAGTAGATTTAGACCTAACGAACTCACTTTCCATCTCTTCCAACCCTTTCCTCTGTTTTAGTGAGCACACACCACATTCTTTACAGGGCTATAAGATTGAGGGATACCACAAAACACAAATTCTGGTCTAATTTTAATTTGTTGCCCATATTCACCTCCGACCTGAGAGCCTCCTGCCTCAGCCTCTTGAGTACATAGGATTATAGACACATGCCACCATGTCCTGCAAGCATGTACTAATAAAAAATACTAAAATAGAATCGATGAGCAATAGTACCTCCTGGACACTTTGAGGTATAAATGAAGAGGGAAATGTCAGGGTCACATGGAAGAAGAAGTAACTTGGAGGAAACACTGAACACAAAATAGCAAAGCAGAGAGATGGAACACACAATGACCGCACAAGAACAATGCTCTAACTCAAAGACCATGCATATATTTAATACCCACAACTCTTTGGTCAATTCATCGTTCCCTCATATATTGCAAAATATTTTAATTATAGCTCAATATCTTTCCTTTAAAATTTTATATTTCACTCTTAAAAGGTTGTGTTGAGTAAAATAAGTGATAAGAGCATTTCCTTCCTATACTTCTATGATTTTCTTTTCTTTTCTATTTTTTCTGGAAGAACCTGGGATTGAACTCAGGCCCTTGCACTTGCCAGGGAAGAACTTATTTCACTGAGCCCAGGGGTGCATCTCTGCAGTGCTGCTTGGTTCTCGTACCCCTGGCCCATCACTTCCTGCACTGCTACATGGACAAGCCCGAAATCCCTGGAGTGGGGGCTGAGCTACGAGGTCTTAGCAGCTCACCTCCATCTCAAACGTGATGGTGGCTACTTGAGAGCAGAAACCAAAACCTCCATGGTGTGTTGCGGTCAAAGCCCTGTTGCTGAGCTATTTTCTTCAAGCCAATGGAAAGAAGGACCTGAAGGGCTGGTTTGCAGGCCTGACCCACACCTGCAAGATCATTGGACTCAGAGCCAGTAGCATGCCCCTGACTCCCGAAGTTCTCAAAAGCCTAGGAGTGCCTCCAGCCCCACGGAAAAAGCCATAGGTGCCCTCCGAGGGAGAGAGAGCTCAGGGGGGGTTGCCCATACCCGTGGGCCAGAATAGTGGGCATAGGGAGGGAGGGAGGAAGTCTGGGTCCCAGGCCATCCTGCCAAAGACTCCCTTCTAGCCTCGGTTGCATCTTTGCTCCTTCTGACTTGATCATCTGCTGCTTCCAATGGGAGCAGGACCGAGAACCTGCGCACACTCCATTTCTCCACGATGTTCTCAAGCCCTTGAGTCCCGTGTTGTGATCTCTTCCTGAGAGAAAACCCATTTGCAACAATCAGAGAACATGCGCAGCTGGCTGATGGAGACTGGGCTGGCTGTCCAGGCCCTTGGGTGCTACCCCAGAGAAGTCTTCCTCCATCCATGTGTTGGACTAGAGCTGAAAGCGCCAGCCTCATGGCTGGGCCAAACACTGTGTTGCGCCCATGGCTGACACCAGCAGAAGGCAGGAGAGCCCTGTGCACAGCCACCTTGCTGGCTCACTCCTGGAAACCTTAGACACCTGTCCTCCCGGAACGGGAGATGCTGCTCCCAGGGAAAGATACTCCAGAAGACTCTGTTCCTGCCCTGAACTCTGCACAGCACCGCGGTTGGCTGAGGCTACGCTCCCAGATGAGGCACAGATCGGAGCCCAGCTCACCAAGGAGATGTCATTTTCGCTTGAGGTTCATCATGACAGCGTACGGACCTCTGAGGGGAGGCAAGGTGCAGTGCATACTAGAGGAGGCAGGGCATGGAGCCAGGCAGACAGGATGCACTCTGGGGCCCCACCCTCAAGGCCTGCCTGCTGTTGGTGGGAGCTAGGGGCGCATGCATGGAGCAGTCCCTGGTGCTATGAGCAGAGCCCTAGAAGCCCTTCTGTGTAGCAAATGTCTAGCAAGATTCTCTGCTTAAGAGTTAGCTCTAAGAAAGCCTGAATTTGTGTCCTAAATGACAATTTTCCACTTGCCCTTATGTTAATATTTTGCTTCAGATTATTAATTACATTAATCCAATTCAAGTATTCACTTTGGTCTCAAATGTTATGAGAATTAATTCCAAGTTAATTCATCAAGCAGAAACATATCCTCCACTCTGAAGCATTTGTGGACTAGCAATTCATTGTCAGTTTTAGTGTACTTTGTTTTGGTTGTTAAAGCATTTATTTAAAATTCTGCAGTAAACACATGTTTTCATACATACTTCCATGCACAGGTGCAACATACACACACAAATAAATAAATACCATGTAATTTCTTTCATTCTTGAGATTCAATCCCAAGCTGATTTTCTCTATTAATAGTAGAAATTCTTCCTCAGTTTCTGAAGATGCTTTGGTGAAGAAGTGTTTTTCTCTAAATCATTTATATTGCATTCCTTTTCTTTTTGAATCTTTATTTGTTTACTTATTTGGTACAAGGTCTTAGTATGCATCTTGGAGTTAAAACGATCCTTTTGTCTCAGCCTTCTCATGCTCCGATTACAGTTTAAGTGGCTGGCTTGCTGGGAAGCTAGAATGCAAGTGGTACCTAGGATTGTCAGGCAGGTGCTTAGATCACCGGGCTATCTACTTGGCCTTCCGCAGTCATTCTTCATTGATATCTCCTTGGCCTAATGCTCATGACTGATCTAGAATTGAAGAACTGAGGTGAGATTATTGTCTCAATTCCTCTTCAGTCTTACTGTGACAGACACCCAACACCCAAAATGAAAGAAAGAGGATTTTTAGCTCATACTTATTGCAGGTTTCAGTCCATATTCAGCTGGCTCCAAGGCAGAGTGGCACATAGCAGAGAGCAACCTTACATGGTGGCCACAAAGAGTAGGAGAACAAAGGTAGGAATAGCAACAATGGTTGCAGAGAGGAAGTCTGTCTCTCTTAAGTTGCATTCAGGCTATCTGACCCAGGCTGGGAATAGTAGTCATGCCCATAGCAGCATTCACACCCATAATCCCAGTGGATCACGAATTAATCACAAACTCTAGAAGTCTGCCCCATGAGTACATGAGGCTTTGAGGGGACAAAATACACACAATACTACAATTATATATTCAGAAGTGCAAAACAGCACCATGCAAGACATCTGTCTCAGATATAACCTGCACACATTCCCAGGTAGTACAGGAGAGAAGGGACTGCTGTCCTCTTGTAGCGATGCATGGGGCCTTTTCTGCCATTCCCAGTATGTTCAGAGGAATCTGGGGATTTACACCTCTGAAGGACACACATTCCCATATTCCTATAATGGGCATTTCCTCACTCCTTTCTCCTAGGGCAAGACTTTAACAGAGATTTGTTAGGATGGTAACTGGACATTATTTGTAATTCTGTTCTTCCACAGGAATCTGGGCCTGACTTTGAGCAGTCTTCCCTACAGCTGTGGGAAATGACTTCATTAAGTGCTGCTGGAAGGGCCTTCGAGCTCTCATGTTCTGACTGATTTGGTGGTTAGCTAAGCTGAACCTATTTTCTTTAAACACCAGGCTTACTTAATAATAACTAACTAGTGTTATGGCTATCCCTGTAGATTTCATCATCCCAATGTATCTCTTGTCAGTATCCCAGCCGCTTTGGCTAGGAGTGAGAGTCTTTTTTTTTTTTTTATAATTATGTAAATTTATTTTATTTTATTTTTTTTATTGAACTACAAATGTCAATCAGAAAGTTTCAAGACACCTTAAAGGAGTGAGAGTCTTAATCATTTTACTGTTATAGAACTACCACCACACTAACCATGAACAATGCATTACAGATTATAAGTAAACTGTATTTGTTGTATTTTCATTTTTAATTGAACAAATTTAGGAACAGAGACACAAAGTGGTTGAAATGGTTCTCCATTTCATGACAGAACTTATTCCCACATTAGTCTTCTGGCACATGAGCTGTATCACTTCTGGCAGTCCAATTATAATAGAAAGTTCTAATTTTGGATGAATAGACCACTTCTTTAAAGTGTACAGTGAATCTTCTCCTGGCTCAGGTAGCCCCAGATGCTGTGAATGCTGGCTGATCAGAGTCCACAGCTTATTCTTTTTCTCCAAGGGGTAATCTCTGGACAAAGAGAAACCTACAATGATTACATGGCATCCCTCTGATCCCCCACACCTGACACAGCCTTTGGTCAAGTGATTGCCCCATGACCCAAAAGGCTAGTGGCCTTGCTTCAGTGTGCAATTGCTTGTAGGGTACAAGCTATGCTCCACAATTCCTGTGGAGAGGAGTCTCCAATGATATTAAATCTTGCTTCTGTTTTTTTTCTTTGCTTGTTTGAGGTTTGCTGCCTGTTTTGTCTCCCTGCATTGCTCTTCTGTCATAAGCCTTTGTCTAATTAAGCACTTAAGAATCCTCATCTTAGGTCAGTTTCTATGGAGGCTGAGCTAAGACAGCAGAGAAAGCAGGCCCTAAGGGCAGGACTCTGAATTTAAATTGCTCACCAGCTGTGTGAGCACATGAGCAATGTTATTCTGTGACATGCATTCACTGTGTGGTTGCTAAACCCCGCAGGATGGATGCCAGTGGGAGAGGAAGGTGTAGGTGGCACAGCATCCTGTACGTTTGATAGGCATGGGGAGAAGAACAGCTACCCACTCAGCATAGCAGAGAAAAGAATCCTTAGAACAGTGTGGACATAATGTACTGCCAATTCATGCCCCTGTGAGGGAGGCCTGATTTACCATGATTGAGCAAGACGGTTCATAAATATGGTTTTTAGGGGCAAGACAGAGGGCTAGCTCTTAGAGACACTTTTAGGGAGACAACAAAATCAATCAAGACTACAAGGGAGGAAGTCTCCTAACAGCTGTCCCAGGGGGAATCAACATCTCTTGGCTAGCCTTTGCACAGCATAATGTTTGTGGGTCATTTATACTCTTATGACTAAGAACTTAATTTGTCACCTAGAATGGAATCATCTTTTCTTTTCAGATAATAGATTCTATCTTTATGTCTGATAAATGTACTTAGACCTCTATGACACCTCTCCGGTCTGGATGAATCCATGGGCCAACTGCTGGGAGCCTTTCAGATTGCTTTGCTGACATCAGTTGATTTCCTCCAAAGAAATTCCTGCTGTGTGGAATTCTAATTACGTGATTGATGAGAAACACACTCATGGATTTGGTGTTCTCCATAAATCTCTGGGCATATGGGCAACAACTATGGTGATAATGAAGGGATTAAAAACTATAGCAATGTGATGAAAATGCAATCTTGTGTATTTAAGCAGTAATTTAAGTGAGTTTCTTTCTAGGAGTTTTTGGTCTGACTCTCATTGCATTTGATTTCTGGTCATTCACATGTGTTCTTTTTGATGAGGATGTAGCTCCCTTAACAGAGAAAATGGTGACAATGATTGAGCAGAAATACATGCGTTCAGCAATCGACAGATGGTCATCTGAGCATACTTGTAGAGTCCAAAAGGTCATTCCCTTTTTGTTTTCCTTACCAGAGAGTAGATGAGGCTTCTGGATAAGAGCTACCTCTGAGAGTCCCATTCTTGCTGGAAGCCAGAGGCACCCCTGGCCTGAGACAGTACACTTCCATTTGGGACCCTGAACCGAAGGAAGAGCCTCCTTTTGGAATGGGGGCACGAGGAGACTTTCAGATGCCTCAAGGCTGCTCTGTGTCCTAATTAAATCACCTTTACAAACACATAGACTATGAACTAGGGCCATGTGAAAAAGGTGGGATTCTCTTTTGGCTCATGGTGAATTGTTTTGTTTTAAGCCTTTATTCTAAAAATATAATTTCTTCTCCAGTTCACCTATTACATGAATCCCTCCTGTCTTTTCCTCTTTTTCATCTTTTTGATCCTTTGTGAAAGATTGTGTTCACTGACCCGTCTCTGTCCATTTGGTTAAGTCGTCTTTCTGTGAACACCATATGTTGGCTGCTGGGTGTATTAGGATCTAAAGTAAAAGGTGAGTGTCCTGAGTCCTGCTGACAAAGCTCTATGGCCTTCTGGGGCACACACACACACACACACACACACACACACACACACACACACAGACTGAATTTCTACAGTGAACTCATCAAAACTACACAATGTGCTGTTGGCTTTAGGACACTTCACACACTTTCTGGTTCAACCACTCCCTCTTTCAACAAAGATCTTGAGGTCCTTGACTATAAATATAAAGTGAAATCTTAATGAATGCTTGTGGTTGACCTTAAGGACCTGAAGAATCAAACTCACTCCTGAGAGTTACAAGTAGCCCCGTACCAATGCAAGATTGTATCTTGCAGGTTGTAAGCATGTTTGTGCTGTCACCCTGCTGAACCTAGATCAAACGGTTGTATGCCCAAAATAATCCATTCCGAAAACTCATTTCTAGAACATCCTCACAGTCCTCTGAGCACTAATGGCCAAGGCTATAAAGTAAGGGTATGGATACCCCCCCACCTCCCCATCCCCTATAAACCACATCTTTGAAACAAAATTGTCTGCACCCACAGCAGCGGTCTGCTCTGCGGGCTCTTTCGACTTTTGACCGAGTTGTCCTTATGCTTAGCACATACATTTGCGAATGGTGCTACCTGGTTTGGTGTGTCACAAAGTTCTACAAACAGCTCTGCTATATGTTAAAAATACTCTTATGACAGATTGCTTCTAAGCTGATATCTAGCCCTGTGCTTTCACGGTCATATCTAGCTATAATGACACAGCCCACAGGACACTCACTGGCTATGACTATAAACTACAGGCCCCTTTAGCCCATTATATGACCATGTCTTCTCCCATGTCTGGGTTCCTCATCAGTGATGTGGAGTTCTGCTCTTTCCCATCTGCTAGCATGCCGATTCAACTAATCATCTTCTTAAAGTCATAAGTCAAAGTCTTAATCTCTTTGCTGTTACATTTCTTCATGAAAAATTGAGGAAGGGTTTGCCTAAATTAACTCAGATAGAAATCTACATTTAGCTTCTTCATTTCAAATCCACGTTTCTTCCCATGGATTCTGCCTTATCAGATCTAGATGGCTGAGCATTAAAACTTATTTAATGATTTTAAGAGGCAGATGAGACAGAAGCAAGCATTTTTCCCCAGCCAGGGGTTTGGGCAGAACGCTGGCCGGCCAGTTCCTGTATGGGTGGTTACCATGCAGCCTTGCAGGGTCCAAGAAACGTCGAGCCAGTTCCCCGCAGAGCATGCAGCCATGCCTGTGGAGTGGCTAGCCAGTAGCTGCAGGACGCTAGCTGCAGAAATGGCTGAGCAGCCCAAGACGGCCATGATCAGCCCTGCCATACTGGATGAGGAGGAACAGCTTGAGGCCACAGGACTCGAACCTGAGCTCAGGATGCTGGAAAAGCCTCACCTGCCTTGGGACTGAGAGTCCATGGAGATCGGTATCAGAGACTTCAACATCTGTGTGAAAAGAGAAATATCCACTCCAAATTCTTATTGACTAAAATAGAACAGCAACACAGATACAGGAACTGAAGAAGAAAGAGAAAGTGGAAAGAAAAAAAGATTCTCTGAAAGTTGCAAAGGGTAAAAATTCAGTTGTTGCTAGTGAAGAGAATCCAGCCATCAAAATGAAAAGAGGAAGAGAAGATGAATCCTACAATATTTCAGATGTCCTGCCAAAAGAGGAAATTTTATCTGTGGCCAAAAAAATGAAAAGGAAGATGAGGATGAAAGTTCCTCCTCTGCTAATAGATGTGTAGAAGAGCTTCAGAAATAAAGACTCAAATACTGTAATTAAAGATAGATTGCTCAAACTGTTAGGCAGAATACTAAATTCTTTTTCAACCCAGTTAGGAAATGCAATGGACAGCCGTACCCTTTCAACAACCAAAGCTTTTCACAGGAGGGGTGATGCAGTGCTACCAAATAGAATGCATGGAATGACTCTGGGTGCTCTGGGAAAATGGAATTAATGGCATTTTAGCAGATGAAATGGGACTGGGTAAGACTGTTCAATGCATTGCTACCATTGCATTGATACTTCAGGGAGGAGTACCTGGACCTTTTCTTGTCTGTGGCCTTTGTCTACACTTCCTAACTGGATTGCTGAGTTCAAAAGATTTACACCAGACATTCCTGTTATATTGTATCATGAAAGCCAGAAGGAACATCGTCAATTGGTAAGGATTATTCACCCAAACCATGGGACACTGCATATTCATTCTGTAGTCATCACATCATTTGAAATAGCCATGGGAGACTGGAATGCATTACAGCATTGCCTTTGGAAGTACTTAACAGTAGATGAAGGACACAGGATTAAGAACATGAATTGCCACCTAATCAGGGAGTTGAAATGGTTGGATACTGGTAACAAACTTCTTTTGACTGGTACTCCCTTGCAAAACAACTTATCAGAGCTTTGGTCATTGCTAAACTTTTTGTTGCCGGATGTATTTGATGACTTGAAAAGCTTTGAAGTCTTGGTTTGATATTATTAATCTTTCTGAAACTGCGGAAGATATTATAGCTAAATAAAGAGAACCAAATGTATTGCATATGCTGCACCAGATTCTAATGGATGTTGCTCTTGAAGTTCCACCTGAATGAGAAGTAGTGGTTTATATACCACTTTCAAAGAAGCAGGAAGTTTTCTATATGGCCACTGTGAATTGGACAATTGCCAACATGTTTGGATCAAATGAGAAACACTTGTGCGAAGTACTAATGGGTGTCCAAAACAGCACACTGGAAAAATCAATAAATTACAGCGAAATAGATGAGTTTCCTAATGAATTGGAAAAATTGACCAGTAAAATACAGCCAGAAATAGGCAGAGAAAGGGCTGTTGGGGAGGTGAATGGCCCTCTAGAATACAAAATAGATCTGAAGCTGCAGAACATAATGATTCTGCTTCATAAGTGCTATAATCATGCATATCTGACTGAACCCCCATAGACCCTGTTACACAAGAGTTTAAGATTGAGGAAGAATTGGTTACAAATTCTAGAAAATTCTTGATTTTGTATCGAATACTGCCAGAACTAAAGTGCAGAGGTCATAAGGTGTTGATTTTTTCACAAATGACACGGATGTTGGACATTTTGATGGATTATTGCCATTTTAGAAGTTTCAATTTTAGTAGACTTGCTGGGTTCATGTACTATTCAGAGAGAGAGAAAAATATGCACAACTTCAATACAGATCCAAATGTGTTTATCTTCTTAGTAAGCACACGAGCTGGTGGCCTGGGTATTCATTTGACTGTAGCAGATACTGTTATCATTTAGGATAGTGATTGGAATCTTCAGTCTTATCTTCGGGTCCAGAACAGATGTCATAGAATTGGTAAGACAAAGCCTATTGTGTATTGGCTTGTTACAGCGAATACCATTGATCAGAAAATTGTGGAAAGACCAGCAGCTAAAAGAAAACTGGAAAAACTGATCATCCACAAAAATCATTTCAAAGGTGCTTAATCAGGATCAAATCAATCTAAGAATTTCTTAGAGCCTAAGGAATTAATGGAATTACCAAAATCTAGAGATTATGAAAGGAAAATAAAAGGATCAAGAGAGAAAGTCATCAGTGATAAAGATCTGCATTTGTTGTTAGACCAAAGGGATCATATTATTGGTCAAATGAAATCCTCAGGACCAATTAAGGAGAAGATGGGAATATTCAAGATATTAGAAAATTCTGAAGGTTCCAGTTCTGAATGTTTGTTTTAAATTGGAGCTAAGAAGAACTTAAGTTCCTGTTTCCATCTAGTGATTTGCTTATATTGGCTTTCAAATCCTGATTATCTGCTTGACTTTTTAAGCTAAATCGGTTTACATAATGTAAGTAGTACCCTTGTATATGTAATAGATTATGATTTCCTGAGCCTTATTAAGAACAAAATTGTCCTAAGTTTAAACTTTCATTAATTTTTGAGGCTAGGTAGTACTCTTGGGTATGGTGTGATATATGCTTAGCCATTGCCAGATTTATGCAGTCTTCCTGTGAAAGTTTAGTAAATGTCTTTTACCCTCTTTCTTTTAGCAGTCAGTTCCAAGGGGGTTTGATATTTCAGTTATGGAGTAGGCTTTCACTGAGGGCTTATTGGAGTTATGCTTTTTATTGTTGAATAAGAAACAGTATGATTTTAGAGACTTAAAGATAGTTTATCCAATTTTTGTTATAACATCACTTCATCAAAGTGTTTTGTGAGAGAAGTCATACTTTAGTTGAAACAGAGAAGCTCTGGAAATTGTAATAGGAGGAGAGGAAATACAACCAGGCAAAAGAAAATAAGACAAAGGAGTAAACCAAAATCTGTAATCAAGAAACATAAAATCTAAAAAGGGAACAGTTTAGGTACTGTGCAGAAGGCTATGAAAAAGAGATCTAGAATACACTCTTAAGATGGGAGAGGTGCTCCCTGAGCCATAGGTTTCTGAACAGGTTAATAGGAAATGTTCTTTTCGGTTCATAAGCAGATCAGATGATAATGGAACTAAAAGTCAAAAGACAAAAGTTGAGAAAACATTTAATCAAAGAAAAGAACAATGGAGAGCAGCTTTTTCATTTTGTCTTAGTAAGTCAGGCTTCACTAGACACATAAGCATGCTGACAAGTATTGCCTGAAGTTCATGGTCATGACTTCAGTGAGGTGCTTAGCAGTTGCATGTACTTTTTCAGTTTTGTTTTCTTACATTGTCCTGATCAGTTGTCACAGTTTCATCTCTGTTCTTTTTTTTTTTTTAATGTGTCTGGTTTGGCCCATGCTGGGGTGGGACTGGTGAGGCATGTGCCAGGGACTGAACTGTAGTCCCTGTGTGTTTGCCTAAGCAGGCGCTTTAGACCACTGAGCTATCTTGCTGGCCCCTGTCTCTGCTCTTGTATCTGGTAACTCTCATCTTACTGCCTGTTCCACTGAAGAAATAGGAACAGCCAGGAAAGAACTTTTAAAAGTTGGCATCACTGTATCAGCAAGCTTACTTGTTTCTGTTTATTTTTTATTTCTTCCATTATACTCTTTATCCTAGTCAAAGCCAACTGAAAGGCCTTTCTATTTTTATAGCAACAGTACTTGCAAACATTATCTATATTTATTATTTTAAATTTGCCCTTTTCCATTTTTCCCCCCTCTGAACTCATTCCAGTTGGGTTTCCATTCCTATACTCTATCGGAATTGATCTTTGTAATGTTGCCTGTGACCTCTGAAATCATTTCACCTGGTCTGTCAACAGTTCATATTGTTGCTGACTCTCCTCCACAATAGAATTTTTGTTAGCTCTTAGCAAACACACTTGCTTCCATTTCCTTCCTGTTTTTCAGAACTCCTCAATTATGAGCTTGCATAGTAGGCCATTTGTGGGAGAGAAATCCTCCCATCTGTAATATATACATTGCCGGTTTCCTGTTGGGGCAGAGAGGAGGGAAGGGATTTTGGAGATCTCATGTTCACAGTACAGACATCCTCAGTTTTCAGTAAAGTTCTGCAACTTACTTCCCCAGTTCTCAGAGCCCCAACCCCTTTTTGTCCCCTTTTGCAGGAATGTTCCTTTAGTTTTCTTCCAGTGTAAGAGAATAGTAATCACTTTATAAGGAGTTGGAAGTTGGGGTTTATCTGCTTCTTATGTCAACTGTAGTGGAGTTTTTAATGATAGCCTGTACCCAGAACGGAGACTTCTAATCCTCCAGTCTATTGGAACTGTTACCACTCATGCATTTAATTTTCAGTTTCGAAAAGCTTTTGTTGTCATTCTTTTGCCTGTCGTCTTTACAGTGTCATTTGCCAGACCTGTATCAAGGGGCTGCGGGGAGCACATGTTCTAATTTCATGTTGTTGAAACAAATGCTCCATATTTTACGTACTTAATTATTTTCAAAACTGAAAAAAAGTCAGATGAGAGGCTGATGAGGCTCCTCAGTGGCACAGGGCACCTGCTTGGGCAAGTTTCGGGAAGCACAGGGGCTGCGGTCCAGTCCCTAGCAACACATGCCGCAGCAGCGCTGCCCCCAGGGTGAGCGGAGCCGGCCACACACAAAAAGTCACATGATATTTTCTCGTATAATGTATAATAAAAATACCTTCAAAGTTATGAATTTTGCTATTAGCCCCTCCAAAAGCCATATTCCGCCTTGCACATGCCTGTGTTAGCTGTGCAGAGGTCCACACGTGCTGTCCTGATGGCAGCAGGACCCCTCCGTGAGAGTCCTTCCTGATGAGAAACTGGCATCAGCTCCGCCCTTGACGTTCTTCCCTCCTTTCTTCCTTCCTGCCTCTCCCCCACCTCTCACATGCTAACATCTTTTTCTAGGTGACATTTGTGATAACTCCTGGGAGCTGAAATTACCATGTAACATTCTACTTGCAGGGCCCTGGTCGAGCTGGAGGCAATTTGAAATTTCACATCAGACTGGGGTAGCTTGAAATCTCTGACCTTGGGGTCTCCAGAGACTCCTTCAGAGCATAAATATGTCTGTGTTCCCTGGTGGAATTTTGCTCTCCCTACTTGACCTAGCTGCATTTCTTGCCCTAATCTTGACTCTGAGGGTGCTTGAGGCAAGAGGTTGGTGGGCTCACCAGAACTGCTGAATCTAAGATGACTGTCAGAAAATATCTAATATCATTATAATCCCATCCATGTGCTCCCTTTAGTGCCATGGTAGCTGGAGAATAATCGTGACAATAACCAAAAAAAAAACATAAAAAACATAAAAGAATGAAATAGCACTCCAGATCCCAGAAAAAGTCTGCCCTCTTCCAGGAAATTCGTGAATGTTCCTCCCTTAAATGAGACTTCTTTTGTCCCATGATTTCTTTTATCTTGTATGTATAACCTTCTCAACCCAAGCATGTTGAGAAGTGGCTTCTTGGTACTTATCTCCTTTTCTCCCTATCACTGGCTAAGCATAAATCAAGTCTCCTTTTCTGATCAGTTGGTGCTCAGGATTATAGATGGCTTTGAAATTCCAAGAGACAAAAGGGAGCGATTCATCATCAGATATTTTAACAGTGAGTAATCTATGTCCTGTCCTGATCCCGTCTGAGGTCAGTGCTACAGCAGGTACCTGGGAGGCCTGCACAGCACATAAGGCCATCTCCACTTGGAAGCATCTCATTTCCCATTTCAACAGAATGCTCCTCCGAGCCACACTTACATCACACAATAGGGACTCTCAGATATCAGCTGGATTGAGCAGACCGCGCCTGAGCTGAAAGGATCAATCAGACCCTCTGGAAGGACTTGGAGTTGTCATCACATGAGTGGATGGCAGCAATACAACATGGAAAGTTAAGCTGGATGACTGTGTTCTATCAATAGCCTGGGCAAGCAGAGGGAAATGCATAGAGACAGAGGGAGACTCCTGGCAATTCACCACACGCTAGTTCTTGTCACTTTCTTAACTTTGGTCTCTTCAATCTTCCATTTTCTTAAATAAAAAAAAGTCTGGTTTGCTTAACAATAGAGCTATGATTCACAGAGCCAGCAAACTTTAAACCTACTCTTTCCTTTGAACTCTGATTGCCCCCCCCCGTCTTTAGTTCTTGTCATCTTGCCATGTGTGGAGTACAAACTTTATAGGAAGTTTTCTTTCTTTTATCTATCCCAGCTTCATGCTGCCTCCGTCTTTATCCATATTTCAACCTACATATTCTAAAACATATTGTTCTCTTTACCACTTTGGTTGTGAACCACAACTCCCATATTTTCTACAAAAAAGTTCCTCCATGTTTCATTATATCCAAACTTTCTTGCTTTGAAGTGCAAGATCCTAATTTCTTAATGAACCTACCTATTCTTCCAGAAGATCTCAACATTTGGGGTGGTACTCAGTACCAGCATTGTGAGTCTTCTCTGTGCACTGTCAGGTTATGGGTCTTCAGCCACTCTAACAACCATGCTGCAGTACCCAGTATACCTGTCGCTTTCACTATTATCTTAGAAACATCTCCCAGGATGTACACAGGTTCAGTGAGTATTTGGTGACCTGGACATGATTATAGTCTTTGACCTCCTCCATCCTGGGTATATTGAACATCCTGCCATTGTCCCATTTTCTATTCTAGTTGGTTTCACCATCTGTTCCCATGGCTATTGCTTCCCACATACATGAATATTTGTATGTAGGAAGCACTGATGGTTTCCTGCCCCTTGGGCACTCACCTACTTCACTTTCATGTCAAGAGAAGCTGAACATATCTAACACTCTCTTCCCAGCCTCCCTGACAAATAGCTTGAGTGATCAAGGAGACATAAAGATGTGGAAGACAGTTGCTTAGCCGATAAAGAGCATGTCCAGTGAAGAGTACTTATGCCTGTCTGTGCCTGCTTTTGAATTGCCTCCTGTGAGCATGACACACTCAGAGTGGCCAAAATCATACTGTCCCTTTGAACAGTAGATGACACTTGCAGAGGGCAGAAAGAGCAGACATTGCTGAGCTGCTCGAAAAACCATGTAGCTAGCTGCCTCTGGACTTCATTTCTTGAAGAATGTAAACTGAAGTCTTTGTGACCTTTGTGTGATCAGAATTTGTGTTTTGTTGTATCCCTAAATCTTATAGCCCTGTAAAGAATGTGGTGTGTGCTCACTAAAACAGAGGAAAGGGTTGGAAGAGATGGAAAGCGAGTTTGTTAGGTCTAAATCTACTAGTCTTTCTCATCCCTCTTTATGACTAAGGATGCCAACAGAAGACTATGAAATTTTCACAGTTTGCAGGGTCCATTGATTGCCAGCTTTGCATGCAGCTGCAGAGCCACTGCAGTGTTGCCTACAAGTCTATAAACATATAGCTGGCTGGGTTCCTGGAAAAGTAGAGCCTTGAGTGCCATCTCCTGCAAAGATTTCTACCCTGAAGCAAGTGTGAATCCTCTGCACGGCAACCACAGAAACACTCCCCTCCCAAGATAGAACAGTTCTACCTCATAGAAGGTTAAGGCTCCTCCAGCTCTATGGATTCCAACAGAAATGTGGAAAACAGAACGGCAATAGTGGCTCCCCTCAGCAGGTGCCCCGAGCTGGGCTCCGTGAGCGTGAGCAGCCCCGTCAGCATGTGCTGCTTAAGCGTAGTTCTGCCACCTGACGGGCTTTGGAGCTGCTGAGTGGATGAGCAGAGACACTTCCAGCTGTGTTTCGGTGGGTTGAGGAGAACGCCGTCTGCCCCCTGCCCCTTTTCTCTGCTGCTGTTGCTCAGCTCTGCCTCCCAGGCTGGGTGTGGTGTGGCCACGGCAGGAAAGCTGACTGATGCAGAAACCCGCTGCAGAGGGAACTGCCAAGAGCTGCAGCTGTGGCCTTCTCCTGCTCTCCAGCTCTGCCTAAGAAACTCTTCTATGCTTCTCGTGGCCTGAAATTCTTTTTCCCTGCTGAGTCAAGAAACTACTCACAGAGTCACGCTATGATCTTTATCTCCATTCTGGGGAAGCTTCTCCAAATGTGGGTATGATATCCTGTGGTAATATGGAATCACAGATTGGTGCTGACTCACAAAACCTGCTGGCCATATGGGTTCCTAGAGGTTGTACATGTTAAAG
>PVKA01044250.1:0-16288 GCA_004027165.1 Ctenomys sociabilis | reverse complement strand
TGTGTGTGTATAGACA
The DNA here is from genome assembly GCA_004027165.1 of Ctenomys sociabilis. Lineage (NCBI taxonomy): Eukaryota > Metazoa > Chordata > Mammalia > Rodentia > Ctenomyidae > Ctenomys > Ctenomys sociabilis. The sequence goes on along the minus strand of PVKA01044250.1, from coordinate 16,272 downwards.
GTACAGTTGGGTTAGATAGCGCTGTGCTTCTACATAATTCTATGAGAGGCAAGATCTGCACTATTGGTGGTGGGACAGGATATTATGTCGGCTTTTAGTGCTATGGTCATCCACTAGGTAAATAATTATTGAATCTGTGATATAATTCAGCTACATAAATACCTGTAAATATAATATCATGTATGCACCTTGTACAATACCAAAGCATTATGAAAACAGTTTGCAATGTATTATTTCATCGACTCTGTATGGTTATGGTGTTTTGAAACTGTCTGATTGACATTTGTATTTCAATAAAATAAAAATAAATGGAAAAAAAAAAGAAAAAAAAAGATAAGAAATTATATATAGTTAGAAAGATGACAGGTTTTCAACAATGGCTTTTATAATGTACATTGTTGTCTAAAGTGTGCCAATAAATTTAATCTAAAAAGAAAAATAAATAAAAAATCAAATAACCAAACCATAGCATGTACAAACAGAATAAATTAAAAAACAAATTGAAGAAAAATCAAACCAAAACAACTGACAAACAAAAAAGTCCATGTTAATGAAGAACTCTCTTCAATGATTTAACTGTATATAGTAAAAAAAGCAAATATCTATAGATTTTAATGATGGGAAGCAGTAAAGACAAGAAAGTTTAACCAATTTTTTTTTTTTTTTGAGGAACCAAGGATTGAACTCAGGTCCTTGTGCTTGACAATGAAGCACTTGTTCCACTAAGCCATCTCCTGGCTCATAAGTTTAACCAAACTGAGAAGATTTTTAGAACTTCTCATTAAGAATATTTGCATAGAAACATTCTACATTGTGGCTTGGCATTGAATGTCTTGGAATATAGCCTCTCAGGTTCGGTAGCTGTTGTGGTTTAGGTAGAAAATGTTCTCCAAAGCTGTATGTGCAAAAGTTTACTGGCTCCTGGGCATACTTGTCAGTGGATCAATCTAGAGCTGAATGTCCTTTTAGAAGGTGGGGCCTGATGGGAAGGTGCAAGCTCACTAGGGGGTTTGGGACACAAGGCCTTCTCTCCCCAGTCATCTCTTCCTTTTGCTCTTTGCTTCCTGCCTACCACAACATAACCAGCGTTCTGTTCTCCATGCCCTCCTGCCATGCTATTTGTGCATTGCAGCCAGCTGACCATGGGCTGAGAAACTGAGACAAAGTAAACTTCTTTAAGTTGCTGTTGTAGAATATTTTGTCCTAATGACAAGAAAGGGGCTAAGATATTTTTTTTTCTGGGAAAATATATGCATGTTGAATGTTCACAGTGCAGATTCGAGTTTATTTATTTATATTTATTTTATTTTATTGGCAGAACCAGGAATTGAACTCTGGCCCTTGCAATTGCCAGGGAAGTGCTTATTCTACTGAGCCATCTCCCTATATTCTAGTTTAATGGCAATATGGTAGACCACACTGTAGGGCAGCATGAAATGTAGATGTGTGGAATTTCCTGTTTTGTTACAGATACTACTACTGTTTACCAATAGCATTTGAAGTGTATTATACTTTTTATGATAATAGATCAATTCGCCACCAATAGAAAATAATGAAATGTTGTATTTACAAATCAAAAATGACTCAGTATGACTGGCTTATTCACTTGTTTTAGTTTTAAATGAAAATAGCAAACCAGTGCAGCTGCATTTGCATTCTGATTTGTGTCTTAGTACCGATGATATTTTCCACTTTCTTCTACAATGCAACACTATCAAGTCTTCAATTTGAATCCTTCCAGATTGCTTAACTCTATTTCAGTAGCAGTATTTTACATAACTCTCTGCCTTAATAGATTCTTTTTCCTACAGTCTGCGTTTGGCTACTTTGATGGTGGCACAGCAGTCACAAGAAGTTGTGCCACGGATCCCTTTCCATGGGGCTGCACTCTGAAGTCCGCGCTGGCCTTTGTGTGGAGGCCGTGTCTCACACACTTTCCTTCTGGTGATTGACCTCTGATGTCACTAAAGCGAGCTCAGTCCTGACACATGTCTGCTGATTGGGGCTCAAGGTCTCCCATTTGCCTCTGGGACAGCAAAACAGGACAGATCGGGCCCAGTCACGCCTCTGTCCCTCAATCATTGTCAAACTAGCTGCATAGTTTCATGAGATTCCTCAGCTTTTCCCTGATCTTCTTATTCTTCATCACACAGATGTTTTCCTTAGTGAATTTCTTGACTGTTTTGTTCATTCTTTCTGATTGCTTCTTTCTGGACGAGGACTGAAAGACGGTCCCATGTTATGTGAAGTTTATATGATCTAGTCATTCTTCTATGTAAGAACAATACATTCACTTTTGGGTTCAGTTCTATGGTACATTTTTATGATCATATCATATTGTATGATTTCATTCTTTCTTTGATAGGTATTTATATTGTTTTATTTTTCTGTCTTAAAAACATACTCCAATAAGCACAATTGTACACATTGTTTTGTACCATTACAAAAATGGTTTTATTTATAAATCTAATATTGGATTTTCTGGATTGGAGTGTATATATAATTTTTAATTTTCTTGTAAACAACCACCTTTCATAACATAAGAAAATTGTATACATCTAATTTATATTTCTGCTCATGGAAACTGAGAGGGATTTTTTTCTATCTTGCACTATTTAATTTTGTGATCTTGTTTAACTTTTCAATTTTCTCTTTTAATGCATTAATATCCATTTCTCTTATTCTAATTAAAGCAAATGCATTTTATGTGTTTATTGATCTTTTACAGTCTTTTATATATTTTTCTCTCTGTACTATGTCCTTCATAACGTTATTTTTGAAGCAGAATTTGTAGACTTAATTGTAATCTCTCTGAGTGCCTTATATAGAATGAAATCTGTTTTATATAACCAGAGGAGCAATACGGGCCACCTTCTATTTAAATACTTTCAGTTAAGTAATTGTGCTAGTACCCTTTGAATGTCTTTTAATATTGAAGAATTCTAAGCTATAACAAATAGCCTTGTAAATTGTTTCCATTTAGTAAGCCTTGATGTCTGAAATCCTTATATTTATTTTCATAATTACATGCTGGTAAGCCTTTTCAAGGAATCTGTTTTCTTCTGAAAGTTTAAATAGGTTTTTCAATGTGCTTGCAGTTTTTATGTTTAATATTCCTATTTTAAATTTGAGTTCCCCAATGCTTTATGTTTAGAAAGTTTCCATTTGTTTAGAACCAAGAATGATATGGCTACTTTCAATGAATGCATTACAATCTTCTAGGACTTACTTTTTATGTTATTACTTAAACATAACTTTTTAAAGAAAGAAGCCAGTTGGATATTTAGTAATAGTCAGACCTCATACTTTGAAGATGTGTTGGTGCTTTTTAAACAAAGCCCATTTCAACCAATTTAAAATTAATTTGGGAGGGATATATGGAATAGTATGTTTTTGTAGCACATAAATAAAAGATGGAATGCATTGTAAACTCATAAATGAACTATAATAAATGGCTCAAATTTTGAGAAAAGACACTCAATTTTTCATTCATAGCAGCTTATTTTCTTGAGTGTACTTCATTTTTCTTTCTAGTGACACACTGACATTCTCTATGTACTGAGACCCACTGTAAACTCGATAGCACCCTGAGTTTTCCTTTCACTGGTCCACTTACCAGGAGAGCAACTCAATTGGCTCTTCAACTTTTAGTTGCCAGGGAAATACTTTCATGAACTCATTTTGTGTCACCTGCCCCTTCCAAGCCAAAACATGCCCTGCTATATGGTGGAGAGATATTACATGCATATACCTGTTTTTGCTGGACTACCTTTCAAAAAAACACTAATCACAGAATAAACTGTGAGCTCTTCCTAAATATAAAATTGCATTTAATATCATTGCTGATTACTGTAGCTGGTAGATGTGAAATAATACTGTATTAAGCAGGTACTTTGAACTTAGAAGTCTGCTTGATCTTTTAGTGGAAGGACTGAAAAATGAGGTTATGTACACCATTAATAGTTAAAATAAAAATATTATTAGTTTCAGTTATGTGCCAGTCAATATGGAACACTCATTTCATGTTATTGCACCAACACAATAAGCCAGAGAGTGGTATTATTATACTCTGAGGGACCTGTGCTGGTGGATATGGATTGCTCAGATGTCCTTGAAGAAAGTTAGCAGGAGATAGCAGTGTTGACTAAAAGCTTCTAGCTGCCACCCCTATGTTCACACAGGCAAACGTTTGTGAGCAGAGTGGGCTTCCAGCCAAAGACCATATTGAGTACAGCAGAGCCAGTTCCTTCTGAGCTTTGTAGACAGCATCTAATGCGCTACCTTAGGTCAATCTCCACTTACTACAAGAGTATTCAAATACTGTTTTATAGTTTATGCTTTTCATACTGTCTCAGTTATTTTTCTCTCATTGCTGAGACAAAACACCCAATTCAAAAAATTAAGGAAGGAAAAGTTTATTTAGCTCACAGTTTTTAGAGATCTCAGTCATACGCAGCTTGCTCTAAGACAGAGTGGCACATGGCAGGAGCAGCCATTCATGGCAACCGAAAGCAGCAAAGCAGCAAGACCAAAAAGGGAAGAGTAGTTACAGCAGAGCAGAGAGCAAGCCTCTTTCCTTTCTTTATATTGCATTCAGGCTGTCTGTTCCAAGGAAGGTGTAGAATTTATACCCACAATCCCAGTAGCACTTGCACCTATAATCCCAGCACTGGACCATGAATTAATCAAAACCTCTACAAAGTCCACGCCATGACTACATGAGGCTTTGTGGGGACAAGTAGATGTAAAGCATAACACATACCCTTTGTCTTCCCTTCTCCCATCACAAGCACTGTCTCAGTTACTTTTCACTCATTGCTGGGACAAAATACCAGAAAACCCAAATTAAGGAAGAAAAAGTTTATTTAGCTCACAGATAGTGGAAGTTACAGTCCATACTCAGCTGGCTCTACTGCTAAGTGCCATGGAGGAGAGGGTAGCAGCTCACGTGGTGGAAAACAGCAAGACAGCAAGAGCAAAGGGAGGAGCAGTAGCCAAAATGCCAACAGAAGGCAAGCCTGTCTCGCTTAGGCTGCATGCACCATGCCGGGAGCAGCACTCACAGCCACAGGCCTAGCAGCACTCATGCCCATAATCCCATCACAGGTCATGAACTGATCAGAGAGTCTCGAAGTTCACCCTACAATTGTATCAGGCTTTAGGGGACAACTCGACACAAACCATAACAAGTACCATTATAGTCTGATGTCATTGTCATCAATCCCCTTTAAAATACACTTTTATATATTTCTATCACTATTATGCCATAATTTTTAACCATTTTCTGAGACAATTCTGGTTATTCTTTTTTGTCTTATGAGATGTGTTCAAAAATACAATGCATGCTGCTGCTGAGTCCCATCCAATAGAAAGACAGGCTTACGCAAGTATTTCACTGTGTCCTCAGCCGTGATAGTCACTGGATGCAGCAGGACGTGGGTTCTGGCTCTTTTCCACAGCAAAAATCACCACAAAAGGTAACTATGTTGGATATATTTAAGCTATTGTATCACCCACAACCATGTGGCTAAAGACAGTCATAAGAAAGGACTTCTAGGAGCAATGTGAGAAGAACAATAGGCTAGGAGGGTCTGAAATGAGCAAGGGTAATGGCAGTGAGTGTTTCACTGCAAAAAATTTTAAGCAGGGAAGCACTTATTCCACTGAGCCATCTCCCTGGCCCCTAGTATTCATCTTCTGGAGTGAACTTATAGCCTTATGTGACTCTCTCAGGTGAGTAATTGCTAATTAGCTTTTACCAATCACAGTAGGAGCATTTATTTTGCTCATGACAAGGCAGAGGTATAATGCTGACAAATGATTAGGAACTCTCTTTAAGACACTTGGGGAAAAGTGACCTCATTCTTAAAAAGGGAATAGAAGACAGAGAAAATCAGCTCTTTAATTCAGATAGTATTGTGCAATAATATAACATTGGTGTTTTGGCAGCCACTTTAAGGACAGGAAGTGAATAATAAGTGAATCCCAGACAAATGCATATGGATTACTGTTATCATTAAACTACAGGAGTTAACTAATCTAGCTACTCAAAAAATTTATGTGAGATAATGAATTTCTAACTGTATAAGACATACGAGTTAGATTTTTTCATAACTGTAGCTTATGACATCTTTTTGATACAGTGACTAAATTTAAGCTTCTTTGAAATTCAGTACAAACTTTTGAAATGAATACATGAATATTCATTTGAAGAGATGAAATCTAACTACTAATAAACATCACCTTTCAAATCCTGTTTCCTTCTGTCCTTTTCTCTAAATCAACACAGAGATTTATAAAAATACTAAGCAAGAAAAGCAGCACTTTGGTTTCACACCAAGATACTCTTCTCTAATTTTTCCAAGTACTGTCGTACATTTCCATTTTTAAAACACAGCATATTCCTTTAGCATAAATTTATTTAAGCCAGAGGCTTATATGCAACAAATTCAAATGAGATCAGAATTTCATATATATGTTTGATTTTCAAGAGAGAGAGAGAGAGAGAGAGATCTGAAACCTTGGAGAGGACTAGAAACCATGACAAAAAATACCATTTTCCAAAGTGCTCATGAGGTCAATCATCTAAGCAGGGAAATGAAATGTGTGTGTGTGTGTGTGTGTGTGTGTGTGTGTGTGTGTGCGCGCGCGTGCGAGCAAGAGTATGTGAAGTTTAAAATCCAAAGTAAAACCTTATCCACTAGGATGCACTGTTACTTAATATGTCTTGAATAAGATCCCTTGTTTTAAAGTGTATTCATACATTGTCCTTGCCAAATCGGGAATGCATCACACTTCATCCAAGCATGCATACATGTTGCTGTTTATTTCAGTGTCTTGCTGTAAGAGAGAAAAAAATGATGTTGGAAATCAGCTGACATGTAAATTGGATTACTGGCACTATTCTAGCATTTGATGAGAACACTACATTGGATGCCTACCAGCTATCCATAATCCCAAAGAAAATTGATTTCTAAAATGCATCCATCAATCCAGGCATCCATAGGATGGCAGGGATACTTCTGCATTGTATTTCTTTTTGTTTGTTTGTTTGTTTTTAATTTTAGTACAGGGTCTATAGTGTTTCACTACATAGATAAGACTCATAGTGATTTGCCTGTGTTCAGCTCCCAAGAACTGATTACAGCCATGCACCACCACACCCAGTCTCAATTACTGTCTCATTGTGCCCCATGGATGGGGCTGGCATGGCACTCTGAGGATGGAAAATGGCCATTAAGTCTGCCTAACCAGACGGTTTAGTCAGGTGAGTTACTTGGCCGGCACGTATTGTGCATTTGAAGAGTGATTGCCTGAAATCAATGTTAATAGAGTCTGTTCTCTGCCAAAGTTTGCCTTGAGGCATTTATACACTAAATTCCCTAGATGGAAATGATTATATCAAGTGTGGGTTCTTTAGGTCATCTCACTTGGCAGTTGAATTGAAGTCAGTGTGAAAGAAGGTTGACTCAGAAGAGACACAGTTCATCAGACCACCAGCAAGTAATCATTCAGTGCTCACAATGTCAACAAGATGGTTCTGAATCTTCACCATACTGCAATAGATGAGTGAGCCAATGCATCTCGCCCTCACACCTAGATAGTGAGGTATAGTACTCAGTGTAACATCAGTTGGCTTCAGACATACTTAGAAAATTGGTAAAGCCTACTTATGGCTCTGACTAGGTAAATGAAGACACCATGACTTTGGGGAACTGTATCTGGTCTCTGGCCATGGCCATTCTTATTCTTGCACTGCCCTCTTACTCCAAGATACCAGGAGGTAAGTAGCTGTCTGTCGCGCGCAACCTCGCCGGCAAGGAAGACGCGACAACCAGCTCTTCTTTCCACAGTTTATTCAGGACCCCTATACAATCTCTTTCCCCTGCTAGCTAGCTTTTTTATTTCCTCCTTCCTCCTTCTAGTCTAACATAGGGGAAGCCCGCTCGTGGCTTTGAACCAGTGGGCATCCAACCCCAGAGTGCCACGTGGGCACAGCCGATAGGTCCAGGTACACGGAAGCAATGCCCTAGTCCTAGCCTTAGCCAAACGAGAAGTTGTTTGCTATGGAGAGCATCCACCCCCAGGTCAGGGTGGAAGGCGGAAGCCAGCGCAGTCTTTATGGTGCGGCTGTGCCTTTAAGGTGAGAGCACTCACCCCCAGGCGGGGGTGGAAGGCAGAAGCCAGCATCATCTTTCAGGCTCAGCTATTCGGCTCCCTACAGCTGTCCTCTGCCTTACTTTTTTTTTTTTCTCCTTTTGAGACAGGATCTCACTATGCAGTTCAGGCTGGCCTTATGCTCACTTTGCAGCTCAGGCTGGTCTCAAACTCACAATAGTCCTCCTGCCTCAGTCCCCAGAGTGCTGGGATTACAGGCCCGCACTACCATGCCCAGCATCCTCTGCCTTACTTTGTATAAGAAGTCTTTGTGCTGGAGCCAAGCAGCCATCCGGGGACTGATGGCTCTAAAACTATGAGCTAAAATGAACTCTTTTCCACTTAAGTTGTATATGTCAAACATTTTGTTCCAGAAATAAAAAGCTAATACATAGCAGTACCTATGGTGTCACTCAATACCATTGATGACCAGGATTTAAGTTTGAATTTTATAATTTAGCAAATTATAATATATACAGATATTGATGTTTCAATAATGGAAACACTTGAATCTCAAGAAAATTAGAAAAATCTGAGAAATTATACCTGAACTTCAAATCTCAGATTGTGTTGGCTCAGCTGACTATAATCTTCTCCATAATTAATGTATTTTATCACTTGGTTCTATTATATTATCCCAGTCATATCTCCTGGAACTGTAGCATGATATATATTTTTTGTTCATATTTCAAAATTTAAGCATACACACACACACCCCCCACACTTCTCAATTAAAATTTTTCTTAACCTCTATAATTTTCCATTTTCACATTTCTTTCTTAGCTTACAATAAAATTCCTTGTTTTCTACCCTTTTCACTTACACTTTTAGTATTTTTATTTACATAATAAATGATTTTTATCTATACATCTTATATTTTTCTCAGTGAAATTTTTTTTTTAAAATTTACAGGACCTAGTAAGACACATTTTAATTTACTTTTTATATGAAATGAAATGGATACTTGATAGACACAAACTATTTTTGTTTCTTTTGTATTTTCTGATTCACAGTTATAAACAGTTCTGTATATGGTGGAAGACTGCAAAGATAACTACCAACATTTCTTTTCAACCTTGAATATTCAGATACTTCATTAAGCTATGAGTTCTGTTTTTATCCTGTTCAACTCCATCCATGCAGAGGACTTTGTTGGCCAATAGAATGTTGGTGTAATAGTCCTGTTAGACTTCTAAGCTTTGTCCTTAACCCTCTTGGGGCTCAACTGTCCTGTTAAAAGTCTTAGAGGACAGAGAGAGAGAGAGAGAGAGAGAGAGAGAGAGAGAGAGAGAGAGAGAGAGAGAGAGAGAGAGAGAGAGGAGAGAAAAGAGGAGAGGGAGGAGAGAGAAAGAGACAGACATAGACAACAAGGCAGAGAGAGACACAAAGAAAGAGAAGAGAGACAATCAGAGAAGAAAAAGAGAAAGAAAGAAGAGTAAGGAGAGGAGGAAAAGAAGAAGAGAAAGAGAAAAACGGAGAAAGAGGAAGAAAATGAGAAAGAGGAGAGGAGAGGAGATCAGAGGAGAGGAGAACAGAGGAGAGGAGAGGAGAGAAGAGGACAGGAGAAGAGAGGAAAGGAGAGAAGAGGACAGGAAAGGAGAGGAAAGGAGAGAAGAGGACAGGAGAGGAGAGGAGAGGAGAGGTCAGCAAGCCAGCCCTGCCTGTTTAAAACTGATACACTATGTATGAAAGAACTGACTAGGGTTTTCTGGACTCATTCCACCTTCCAGGTAAGTGTATTCACCAGATCAACTTTATGGGAGCAGAGACAACTCATTTGCAACAGCCAGGGACTGCACTATGCACTTGTGAACTAACAAAGGACAATTGCTTTAAAATCACTAATTCCAAGATGACTAGAGATACAGCCACAGATTTGTGTGCAGGTGAGTGCATACGTGCGTGCATGCGTGCGTGCGTGTGTGTGTGTGTGTGTGTGTGTGTGTGTGTGTGTGCATACCAGGAATCAAACTTAGGACCTTGTACTTGCCAAGCAGTCTGGGTGCCACTGAGCTCTCTCCCCAGATCTAGCCCCCAAATAATTGAAAATCCATGATAACCATGTGTTACAGCATGAAAGTTACTTGAGGGAGAGAGACAGAGGTCTTCAACCCCAAGAGGGTAAAAGCCAAAGCTTTGGGGCCCCTTAAGATCTAGGTTTACAAGTCTCATCAGATCATTATACAAAAATTCAATTGGCCAGCTAAGTCCTGAGCATGTCATGCGGTTGTTCTCATAGCCCAAAAGAAGTATCTGAACATTCACAGACAAGAAGAAATCTTACTTATTTATGCACTCCTAATAAGAATATCAATGTCATAGCAATTTGATGTCAATATTGTCATTACGTCAACATCTCAATATGAGCTAGAGTTGCTCACTGACTAGCTACAATTCCCATTTGTCCTCTTCATCACCTAGGGCACCACTTCACACTTGAAAGATCGTGCTGTAGATAATGCTGGCAATTCTGTGTAGCTAGCATTGCACAATGTACACAAATTTGTTCTGAAATACACCTTTTCCAGCTTAATTTTAAAGCTAGTGTTCACATTTCTATCCCAAGTTCATCCTGTTAGACATTTCCTTCATACTATTTAGAAAATATGACCAGATTTATGTCATCTTTGTGTTTTGTGTTTAAAAAGAAGTCTGAGATTACCACAAGTTAAGGACAAATATTCCCCAAAATTAGAAAATTAGACATAAGCTATCACATTCTTTTTGTGTCCACTACCAAGAGGAAACCATGAGCTCGAATCAAGAAGGAATTATTTCTTAAATACAGCCTATTTACTCTTTTGTTTTATACAGGGTCTCACTATGTATCTCAGACTGCTAGTGATGCTCCTCTCAGCCTCTCCAGCACTGGGATTACAGGGTTGTGCTCCCACACCCAGTGCTGGGGTTCGCGAGGCATTTGGTTCCAGACCCAGGTCCTTGTACTTGCCAGGCAGCCACTTAGACCATTGGGCTTTCTCCCCAAACAAGAAGGAATTATTTCTAAAACTGAGTTTTATTCCAAGTGTATGATCTTCTGATGGTCATTCCTAGATGGTTTTGATCCCAATCATATTATGAAACATTGAACTAATTACACGACTGTTCCAATAGTTCCCTATTGCTTTATAAACTCTAGGCCCACTGTAAGTTTCTCTTGCATTCAACTGCCAGAGAATCTTCAGGTCTTATGCTCAAATTGTATTAATAGTGGCTAATATTGGCTTTATCACAATCTATTTATCTCATTTAAGTAAAAATATGATATCATGATTTTTTTTCTATATTTTATAGAAGGGTCTACAAGGTGTTCAGGACCTCACTACTAGATTAGTCTCACAGTGATTCTCCTGTTTACAGCCTCCCCACTAGGGATTACAGGCACGCGCTACCACACCCACACTCCATTACCATCTCAGTGTACCTAGGGTACGGGACTGGCATGGCAGGCCTAGGGATCTAGGCCCCAGCCACTGTCCATGTCTGCAGGTGCTTTAATCCACTGAGCTATTCGGCCGGCCCTATGATGGTTTCTCAAAGTAGAACAAATTATTCTCCCTCAAAGTAATCTACTATTTACAGGTTTTGACTTTCCAGTGTGCTGAACTGTTATGCCTTGAACATAGTCTCTCAGAAAGTACATAGAACTTTAATTCCCCAAGTCATGTATTAACCATGTTAAATATGTAGAAAAATCAATCTGGTGTTTAGAAATGAGGGATTTAAAGTGATCAGGTTTAGAAAAGATCATTAGAGTGCAGAGACCAAGACTGAATCCTGGGGGATCTATGTGAAGGGTGAGTGGAAAAAACTCACACAGGCAACATGAATGCTTCCTGTCTCTTCCCTATGATGCCTTGTATGAGGCACAGCACGATGTCTTTGAATCTTCAAATCTGTGAGCTTAATAAACTTCTTTTCCCTATGATATTCTCTGTCTTTGTATTTTATCATACCTTAGAAAATGAAGACTGAACAAAATTCCTACTTCTTACGTTTCTTTTATTGAGGCTACAAAAATATACCTGCCATAGGCTACCATGGCTGCAATTTTCTTTGATTTCTACTCTAATACTAAAGTTATATTGTATCATTTTTTTCATATCTTTTCTGTCTGGGACCTAAGGCTAGGAAAATCAGTTGTGACTTAAAAAATAAACAAAAGATTATTTTAAAAGTCTTAAGATTCCCCTCACTTCTATTTGAATTAAGTTTTCAATACTCAATGGAATCTCCCAAGTGCAAATACTGAAAACTTGAATTATTTCTACAAGATTAAGGTTCTGAATTGATAATTGTATCTGAACAAAATATGTAACTCAAATGATTTTGCCTATAACCTTGCCTAATACCTACTCATTACTAACAAGGTTGTTTTTTTTTTTCTTTTCCAAAAACCTATCTTGAAGTTTACTCATTGAAATGTAATTCCCATACTAAATATGTGAAATAAGTAAAAACTTATGATATATGAAATAAGTAAAAAAGAAACAAGTATACTAATATATAATCTAGTATTCAAAATAAAAGATTTTTATACTTGTCAACATATAGGAATATAAATTTTTTGATGTCTGTGTTAGAAGTCACTTTCTTCCTCAACTATTTTCTTATCTGATGTTTGTCCTTTAGTCACAATGACATGATTTAAACAGCAACACCTGTGCTAGAGCTATACTTAGGGCTTTAGCAAAACTCAATGCAGAATAGAGACTTAATGCAAGATCTTTAAATAAGGAGCACGCAGATACTCAACTTTCCTTTATAAGAAGCCTGCTCATTAGCATTTTTCATTGCCTTAACCCTCAGGTCAATTTCTCACAGATTTATGAGTAAAATGATCAGGAATACAATTTTGTTTTAAAATCTTAACTGAAATAAATCTTCTAATCCATCTGAGCTCAAACCTCAGGGTCAGATGGCCTTCCCCAGAGTGCGTGGCTTCCCTGTGCTGTCTGCCGCGTGGCTCCTCACTGTTTTCTCTGCTTTTAGTAGACTTTCCCTCTGACCCTGCAATCTAGGTCATTCATTCTGTCTGCCCATGCTCTCCTTCTGTAATAATTATCAGTAAACTATAATTTTAGAGAATTATTTTGGCAAAATTAGCTTTCTTTCTTACATGATAAATGACAAAATTTAGGATAGTATGATACTCGGTGATTCTATCTAGCTGTGATTCTTAATTTCTGTCATCTTCTGATGAGCAAGACATGAGGCTTGGAGAAGGGCAACAAATCTAAAGATGTTCAGTAGACTTTAGCATCCTAGGAGACTTCAGCCTGTGCGAGGAGCACCTCGTTTCCTGACAAGACACAGACTCCCCAGTACTGGGAACAGGATCTCTTCAAAAGAAGCATCTTCCTATGGCCTATTAGTGGCCCCCACATGCTTGTATGTGAAAAGCTTGCACCCAACCCTGTGTGGTACAGCCTTTAAGAAGTGGGACCTAGTGAAAGGTTGCTGACTTTAAGAGAGCATTGCCCAGCAGGAAATATTGGGACATTGGCCCTTCCTCACTTCCTGTGTGGCACCATAAGGTGGAAAACGTTCTCCACAATATATTCCCAACCATGATGTTTCTGCTCACCATAGGCCTAGAGCAATGGAACCAGCTGAGTGGGAACCAAAATCTCTGAAACACTAAGGCAAAATCAGTCTTCTTTCTTTTAAACTGCTAATATCAGGCATTTTGTCAGAGCAAAGGAAATTGACTAACACACTTCTCATGAGTGGCTCCTCACACTCTTGCTCTTCAACAGCTCTAATACTGGCTCCAGCCACATTCTTCTCCCTGCTTTCATGTTATAGCCGTAACGCTTGAGGAAGTTGAAGTGTGATTATCTTTTCAATATACTCCAAACTTTCTCCAGTGAAGTCCTGTTCTTAATAGCTGTCTCTTCCTCAGTACCCCCAAAGAGTGAGGAAAATGGTGGAAGTACTACATTGCTCTGAGTAGGCAAGTTAGGGATGAGACATTCCTCGGGGGCACATCTAATTGCTCTGCATATTTTATATATGGGTCAAAATCTGCCCCTTTTTCTCAGGTACCTCGAACAAAGTTTTGAGCCTTGTAAACAAAATTAACAAATGACCTTAAAGATGACGATGATAATAATAGTAATAGTAATAATAATAATAATAGTAATAATGATAATGAAAATACAAGAGGATGGACAAAATTAATAGAAAGTAATGTACTGGTTGATATATTGTGTCAATTTGGCCGATGACTGGGTGGCACAGTTCCAGCTGGTGGGGTCCCACCGTGGGGCACAATTGGTTCTGCCCTCAGAGTGACTCCTTTATATGGAAGAGATCATATAAAGGAGGTGAGGAAGTAGTCAATCTTCCACTTTGTCTGAGGAACTTTAGTCTTCACATTTGGATTGGCCTTCATCGCCTGGCTTGCAGCTCACTCTTCAGCCTCCAGTTTGGATCCTTCGCCTTCGGTCGCCCTCTTCAGCGTTCATCGCAGACTCTTCAGCCTTCGGGTGCAGGCCCACCAGCTGACAAATAGAGTCCTGCACGGAGCACCGCGGTGAGCTTCAGATCTTGGCCCTGAATTCTTTAGTCTAGGGTGTGCGACGTCCTCTGCAGGCTCCCTCGTCTGACTCTGTAGCTGAGTGTGGCAAGCCAGTCTTATAATTCCTTATACATTGTACAACTTGTGTTAATAACTGTTCCCTATATTATTTCTATTTCTCTAAGTAAAACCCTGACCAATACAGGCAAGGAGACGTAAGCATGAATGTATAAGTCATAAACAATGATTGTCCAAAGCCAGTTCATGTGGAGGCTGAAGATAATAAAATAGACCTTATTAAAAAGTGTGGACACACATTAAGGCACATGACAAAGGCTAAGATGATGGGTCAAGATAATTCAAGATGGGAGCTGATGGAGTAATTCAGTGGACTAAAGTGCTTGTTTAGGCAAGCTTAGGCAAGCACAAGTAGCGTGGTTCAATCCCTAGAAGCACATGCCGTGCCACCTTGCCCCCAGGGCAGTTTCAGCTGGCCAGAGTCTTATCTTAGTGGCCCGTGCTTGTAATCCCAGTGCTAGTGAGGCTGAAAACAGGAGGATCAGTATGAGGCCAAGCTGCTTAATGTGACCAATAACAACCAAATATATTAAAAAGAAAAAAAATAACTCTGGATGTGGTGAAAGTATTGTAAAGGCAGTGTCACAGAGAGTTCTGTTTTCATAGGACTTCCTGCTGACAGTCTTCCCAGCCTTTTTGTATCTCCTTGTTTCTTCTAAAATAATTTAAAAAATTACTTTTTCTCTTCCAATATACGTGGCGTTAACTTTCCCTAATTAAAAATTGAACTTTGGTTTTATTTATACTAGATACTTAAATGTTATTACCACAGTTTATATAACTTTCCCTTTTAACAATTTGCAAATCACATAATTCCTTAAAAATATTTTTGTTAAAAGGTCAATAAGGCCACAAAACACATTTTGCTGACAAGAGTTGGAGATTTCGCTTTAGAAAACATGTTCAGCAGTTTATAAGTCCCTCTGTTTCTTAGTTGAGCTTTTCTTTCATGAAGAGCAATAGATACATTTTTCTTTTGTTTTCCTGCTCATTTTCATACACATATTACTTATATTTATTAGATAATATTTGTTAACTTTATGTGGGAAGCTATAGAAACTCGATATATGTGTACAACATATGATGATCATATCAGATAAGCATTTCCATGTCTTGAAACATTATTCTTGGTGTTGCTGGGGATTTTTATACTTTTCTAGTTATGTTGAAATTTGTCACAAAATGTTACACTAATAATTAACCCACTGTGTTTCTCTAGCAACCCAAAATGAATTATTTCTCCTGGAATGTATCCTGGTGCCCCGTATGCATTATTTTCCTGTGCTTCTCCTGTGAGGTCTTATCATTCTCTAGTGACAGCTGGTCTGTTCCTTTCTTCTAGAAAACTGACTTTGTATTTACCACAAATAACTGAAACTATCTCAGTGTCTAACATATTTTTTCTAACATGACCTCCAACTCCATCCATTCTTCTGCAAATGATAGAATTTCATTCTTTTATACACCCTAATAATATTTCATTTTCACTATATTCCACATTTTAATTATGTGTT
>PVKA01044249.1:0-16288 GCA_004027165.1 Ctenomys sociabilis | reverse complement strand
TGAAGATGTTGGAATTGCCTCTTATGCCTGCACAAGAGACTCACCATGTATCCACTTGAGAGAGCCATCAGGCATATAAAGGAGATGTCCTGGATGTTCACCAATAAGAAAAATACGTACCTGAACAAGTAATGAATGGGCCACTGAGAGCAGGATTCGGTGACAAACATGAGACTCTGTGAAGTCACGTTGGGTGTGGTGCCAATGGAGACTAAGAAGCGGCCGTTCAGAAGCACATTGAAAACCCATAGGAGGATAAGGCAATATGGATAGAGACGCATGGATTTTTGTTTGAAGTTTGTCAGATAAGAGTTTGTGGGGTTGAGCATGATGGCCTGGAGGACACTCAACAGGCAGGTGGTACAGAGGGAGAGGGTCCTCATCAACCTGTTTACATAAACAACTGATTTGCAAAAGAGGTCATTCCCCCAGTTTTCAAACCCAAAAGTGTCAATAGCTATAAATCCCATGGTTACAAGCATCAGCAGGTGGATTAGGGCCAACTGGGCGACAGTCAGGTCAAGGGGCTTGGGTCTGTGCTTGAGGAGGAATGTGAGGGTGTGGAACAGAAGCAGAACCAAGTTGCCTGTGATCCCAGTGGTGATTTCAAAGAAAACGGTGTTTCTTATGTCAGTGTAACTGGAAAATTTTATCTTTTTATTCATCTTCATAGCATAAAACCATCAGGAATTGTCTGAGGAGAAAAGCAAGAAAAATATTATCGCTGTCATCGTTCACAGTCAACATCATATCTTCATCAGAACATGAGCATTCTTCCCCATGCATTTTTGTTCTGCTTCCATAGCTACAGTCCACCCCACGGTCCTGGATGCACACGGCTCTCTCTCTTATAATAGGGATTCCCAGTGCATTACAGATTAGAAGGCCCACAGCACCTCTGTGATAAAACTTTCCAAAGTTATGGATAGGTTTTCCTTGATTGTTCTCCCAATTTTAGCTTTAAAAATTAAGCACATTGTCTTATTTGCCCTCATCCCTCTAGAAAGCAAAGAAAATGATAGATACATAAAAAGAACTTTATAATTTTTGTTAAAGTTGATAGAGGCGAGTGACATAGATCTGGAAATAAGAAACTTTAATGAAGTAACTATTCATGGGATAGGCATACATGGTTATGTTATTTCAGTGACATCTTTATAGTGCTTTATTGCTAGACCAAATATTCATAGAGAACAAATAATTTCATAGGTTTACATTATGGTCAGCAGGTTTGAATTTTGCTAAGGGACAAGTGACTTCAATTTAACTCAGTGATCTGACATTTATCAAATGCAGGACTAAGAAAGATAATATATCTGAGGAGCAGCTATCTAATCTGTAAAACATGAATTACTACTGTATTTTCTTCCTAGACATATAATGTATAGAAATGTGCCATACATGATGACAGCATGGCATAGAAATGAAGTGCTGGTTACTATTATCATGTAGTTCTTCATACATGCCACCTCAGAGAACTGGTACAGTTTACAAAATATCCCATCACTGTTCCTATCTAAAAGAAGAAGAGAAAGTCTACTACACCAAAGCACTAGACTATACTTCATGTGAAATTAAATTGGATTTTTTGAAACTTCTAAACTATACATCTTATATATTTTAAAAACTGATCCCAGAAAAACCTAGTCGAAATAATCAGATTGAATTTTTTAGTTCTTATTTGGACCATGACCAAAAATTCATGATTTCTTTTCACTGCATGACAGACAGATAGAATAAAAATGCAAAATATTTTAAGTAATCCTGATGATTATTTTCTTTGCTTTGATGAAATGAAACTAAACTATTTCTACATAGTGAGTTCAGGGAAGCCTGACTATACAGGCAGACCCCATCTCACAAAAAAATAAATAAATAAATCACTGCTGAAAACAATATAGTCGAATTTTAGTGTGATTTATTCATGTGATTTCCCAGTTTTAAAAGGTTGTTTGCCAGACTCATTTTCTTTTAATTGTATTTACTACAGGGTCTCACTACATACATCAGATTATAGTGATTTTCCTGTTTTCAGCTTCCCAAGTGCTGGGATTACAGGCTTGCACCACCACACCCAATCTCAGTCAAAGTCTCATTGTGTCCTGGGGGTGGAGCCAGCACAGCTTCTGGATCCAGGGATCAAACCCTTGTCCCCGCACTCTGTCAAAGCAGGTTCTTTAGTGTGTTGAATTATTGGGCCACCCTCCAGGGTTACTTAACATTCAGAATTTCAGAAGACCTTGGAACCTACATGAAACTGCCAAGTCTTTAGAGAAGAGTCCTTCCTCCAGAGTATTAATACAGAAATGTGCTGCTTTCACAACCAACCCTTGTTTTATTATTTCCCATAATCATCAGAAAGATGCCAAAAAAATAAGGCCAACTGCACAACCATCTCCAAATTTTTGTGCATCACACACAATACAACTAGATTAGTGAAACACTGAAATATCTTTGTCCTGTACTTATTGGTAGATGTTATGCACAAATGTATATAGCTATATCTGTACCAGTATCTTACTAGATAATATATATCTTCAGAATGTGAACAAATGAAAACACGTTAACAGAAATGATCTAGCAGTGTCCCTTTCCAGCCATGCCTTATCCAGTTCACACCTGTCAATCTCAGCATCCTTATTGGTAATTTAAAGTGAAAAGAAATATAGGGCTTGTGAAATGATACTCTCCATGACCACAGACATAGACTAGTTTTGTAAGACTGATTTCTATAACTTTGGACAGAATTTAAGCTGGAAAAATACAATGAAAAAATGGGGTAAAAGTGCTGAAAGAATAGAGAAGGTAAAATCATCACAAGACAGACAGATTTTCTGAGCTCATGGCACAGCTTCTGTGAATTACAGATCCCCAAGAAAAGACAAGAGAAAAGCAGAGGACTATGTTAGTCCATGGATGGCAGATGTGTACTATTTATAAATTCAGTGAATATTACCTTTTCTGCCAACTTAAAAACTGTTTTCATGCACATTTTGTTGCTCATTTATCCATAGGTAAAAGAAATATAGTATAACATAATATGTTTACTATATTAACATTATAGTAACATTAATATAATTATTAATTATAATTATAACATTAATATGTTTATGTTTTTGTCAGAAAATCCAGCAAACATAGTTGTTATTTCTAAAGTAAATCAACTTAAAAACACTAAAAGCACACTGTCACCAACACAAAACTGACATCCCACAAAAATTCACATGGCCCTGGGTCAGGCTCTCCAATCAACCCCATAAAAAGAAATAAAATCTATATTCTTGAAGATTAGATTTTAGATCCATTTACCATTGTGATTTTGAATTATATTATCAAGGAAAGAAGAACATAAATATTTATCTGTTAATATAAATATTTAAATATCCAGTGGAGCCTGGGTCTAACACACACACACACACACACACCAAAAATCAGAAATCAGAACACACAAAAATATTTGCCTCTAAATTTTTCACATATTTAAAGGGACTATGACATATTCACTATGAATGAAAGAAATCCTTTTGTTTTTGAATTTAAGATAGGGCATACAGGGTCTCACTACATAGGTCGAACTCTTAGTGATTCTCCTGTTTACAACCTCACTAGCACTGGAATTATAGGTGCATGACACCACACCAAGTCTCAATCGCTGTCTCAGTGTACCCCAGGGGCGGCACTGGCACAGCAGACCCGGTGATTGAACCCCCATCCCCTGCATCTGCCTAAACAGGAGCTTTAATCTTCGGAGCTAACTGGATGGCTCCAGAAATACTATATTAATACAGCACCTCATCATGTAGTTCAGCCTGGTTTAAACTCACGAAGAGCCTTCGAACTCTCAGTAGTCCTATTTGCTCAGCCTCCAAAGAACTAGGATTATAGGTATGTGCCACCAAGCTCAACTAAGACATATTCTTAAAGTGAAGAGGAGTGCAGAAAGTATTTACAGGATATAGTCTTCTGAATAGATTATGTTGGAATATATTGTAAGATCTCTATTAAAAACAGGAATAAGCTTCACTATCTGTACTTTTGTCTTACTTTTTGTGTAATAGCAATCCAACTTTGATTATTATTTGATATAAAATTTTCTAATAAGCAAAATTATACTTAAGTACTGACACTATTATTGTGAAATCAACATTGGGCCATGGAAGTACTTTATGAAAAAATGCTAGCAAATATTTTGTAAGAAGGAGGTTACATTTTTTCCTAGAGCTGATGCTATCAACAAACAATCTCACTGCATGCTAATAAACTATAAAGTTCACTGATTCAGATCTTCTTATTAATGTATACAGATGAGAAAAGAGAAACTGAGTTTATATGATAAAAACCTATTATGCAAGTTTACCCTTTTCATACTAGTTGCTAATATAACTGAAATTTCAGAGTAAAATTACATCTTCCTTGAGAAATGAGATAACAAGTTAATGAAAACCATTTATTTCAGAGAAATTAACATCTAACTGAAGTTAATTTAGTATTTCATATAAAAGAATATGGTACCTTTATAAGTCACTGCATTAAAGGCTGATGACTACAAAATTCTGAGTCCTACTTTAAAGCAGTATATTAGAAAAAGTGAAAGAAATTAGGTATGTTTAATATCCTGAAGAATAAACTGAACCCCCCCTAAAATATCTAAGTGTACAGAAACCTCAGCACAAAGCACGCTGGCCTTCCATATCCTGCTAAGGACCCTGTTTCCCACTGACCCTGCATCTGTGGACAGAAAGGCACTTACCCAGGGAGAGAAATGAGTATCCAGTGTTCCCGAGATGATTTTTGCATGGCCTTAAGAAAATGAATTCATTAACACACCTCTCTGCAGATGTGTCATTTAACCATCTGTAGAAAGGCAACAAGATCCCACTGGGAAGGATAGTATTATTGTCAGATGTTCCTCTGTGGAACACTTGTGTCTGGATTTTACTTCACTCTCTCCTGAAGAGTAGCTGTCTGGGGACAGCTTTGCCCAAACTTTCCATTAAGTTCCCTTGACACTATATATATATCAGCATGATATATTAAAAAAGGTTTCATCAAGTAGACATCATCATGTATTCTTTTGATACTAAATTCAAATTAGTCCATTGCAAAGTGCTCTGGTGTGAGAGATTCTTGACACCTCCCAAGAGTTCCCAGTGACTTTGAGGGTCCTGTCCCTGAGATGTTAGACTTGCATGCTCTTCTCTAGACTGTTCTCACATGGAGCACTAGGTTTTTGTGTATTAGTGGCTGTGTATTTTTTGTGTTCCATGTTTTTACATTCTTACTTTCAGGTTTAAAGCTGTGATCAATTTTAAACTTAAAATTTAGTAGAAATAAATTACCCCAGTACAAAAACAAAGAAAGAAAAGAAAACAGAGAGGGAGAGAGAGAAACAGAGAGAGAGAGAGAGAGAGAGAGAGAGAGAGAGACAGAGACAGAGACAGAGACAGAGACAGAGAGACAGGGAGAGAAGAAAAGAGGACAACAAAGAAAAGAAAAGAAATATTAGAAACACAAAATCAGGTCATGGGTTCAGGTAATCAAAAGTACAGGAACATAAACAAATATGAGCCATAGCCAAATTAGACTCCATGCTAGGAAGAAGCTCTACATTTAACACTTATACTTATCAATGGTGGTAACAAGAGGTGTGTACCTCCTCTAAATTAGTTATTATGTAACTAATAACTCCAAAACTCATATAAAATTATATACAAAATTATAAGATATGTAATGAAACAGAACACTGGGACATATATTAAAAGGAAAATGCAATCTTCTAGCAAGGTCAACAGATATTTCTGGTACTGAAATTAGAAATCAGTAGTTTAAAAGAACTATTGATGATATATAAATGTTAATGAATATATAATTTACAAAATGAATAAGGAACTCTAAAAGAAACAAACAAAAAAACTTCATCTGGGCCGGCCAGATAGCTCAGTGGATTAAAGTGCCTCTTTAGGC
Source organism: Ctenomys sociabilis (assembly GCA_004027165.1). NCBI lineage: Eukaryota > Metazoa > Chordata > Mammalia > Rodentia > Ctenomyidae > Ctenomys > Ctenomys sociabilis. The sequence goes on along the minus strand of PVKA01044249.1, from coordinate 10,324 downwards.
AAACACAGGACTAGGGTTCAATCCCTGTCTTGCCATGCCTTCCCTGCCTACTGGGCATGCTGCTATGGTGAATGAGAGCGGGCATGTGGTGGACACATATAATCCCAGTGCTTGGGGGATTGAAAACAGGAAGATCACTGTGAATCCTGTCTGTGAAGTGAGATGCTGTAATCCTGTACTAAAATACAAAAATCAAACAAAACAAACCAATAAAAATCTTCAAACAGGTTAGCAAATGTCAAACTGAGGTAAAGAGTGAGACCCAGCTCAAGCCCAGGCCATGCCAGTGTGTGAAAGAGCTTCTCCACTCCCCCAATGTCTGCTGGACCTCTCCAGACCCAGCACAAGCCCAGGCACATGAGTAAAACCTTCAGCCTTGCTCTCAGGACCCCTCTAAACACCTCCACAACCAGCTAAGGCCCGGCCTGTGAGTAAAAACTTCCAAATCACTCTAGGGACACCTCCAGACCCAGGCTAATACCAGGCCTGGAGAGTATGTGGGGCAGCTTCCACACTCTGCTGAGTCCACTGTACCCCTCCAGAACCAGCAGAAATGAGATTGTGAGTGAGACCTTCAGCCATGATCTTGAAACCCTTCTGAAGCCCTCCAGAGCCAGCCCAGGCCCAAGCCTGGCATGTGAGTGAGAATTTCCACTGTGCTCTCAGGACCCTCCAGACTCAACCCAAGACCAGGACTGGTGAGTGTGTGGGAGAGCTCCTGGTATCCCCTGCACACACTAGATCCCTCTGGACCAACATCCAGCTGAGCATGTGAGTAAGACCTTCAGCTTTGCACTCTAGACTACTCCAGAATAAGCCAAGGCCAGGCATACAGACCTGGGGTGAACTCTACAGTGAAAGTCCCTGTAGAAAAGCTAGGGACCAGAACCGCTCAGCTAACCAAGGAGCAAAACATGTTGACAGAGGGGTATAATAGGTTCATCTCCAAGGATTCCAGCAGGTAGTGGCTGAGCACAGTAGCCAAATCCAAGCTAAGCACAACTGGATAAACTCAAACATAGTAGACCTGCACCTGAATTTCAATAGATGCTAAGGTTATAACTGCACCAAAACTCTACACCAAAGGTCAAAGGACAGTGCTATACAAAATGACAAATAGAAGAAAAAAAATGCAATCTCAGGCCCCAAGCCCACCCAGAACAAGTGCAGAGGACACTAGCACATCTGAAATGTCTGAATCAATAGCATACGAAGTAAAAGGTATAAAGAAAATCAGATCAGAAATAACCTCTGAAATAAAAAAGAAACCTATGAATTAATACTGTCTGAAGTAAAAAATCAACTGAAGAAACATATAGAGGAAATCAGATCAGAAATTGTGAAGTAAAAAATGAAAACTATAATGAAATAATTAATAGTTGCTGCTCAAGAAGACACTGATAAAAAATAGAGGAGATTAGAAAAACAAAGTAATCCTTCAATGAGCAATATAGGAAAGAAAGAGATCACATGAAGTAGAGTCAAAGAGGCACACAGGAATGTAAAATCACAATCACAAGCTGGCAAAACTGTTTGAGTGAAAGTGAATACAGAGTTTCAGATCTTGAAGACACAGTTGCAGCTAGTGAAAAGGTAGGAAAAGATATCTTGAAAGCAACTAGGACTTGCAGGAAAAAATAAGTTATCACCAGAAAAATGATGCAACAATGAACGTGAGACCAATAAGCAATAATGAGAAAGGAGTTAATACAAATCATAAAAAAAGAATATAGGCAGAAGTAATACCAGAAAACTGCTCAAGTATGGGGAAACAATCTGCCATTCAGTTAACCAAAGCATACAGAAGGCCAAAGAACATCAACACAATTTAAAACACACGGAGGCATATAATAATAAAGATCTCAGAAATCAAGCAGAAAGAACAATATTCTGAAAGGCACTAGAGAAAAAAAAAACAACAGATCACCTTTAAAGGAAAAACCATCACAATATTGGCAGACTTCTCTTCACATACCATGAAGGCAAGACCAGGGAGTAGAGTTCTCCAAGTACTCTATGAAAACATATTCCAGCCAGGACTACTACACCCTGAAAAACTCTTTCAAGTTTGATAAAGCAGTAAACTACTTCCATGACAAAGAACAAATAAAGAATTTTATGACAAATCCAACCCGAAATAGAGGTTCTAGAGAATGACCAAAATGATTAGAACTTAAAGAAGAACAGAAAGAACATAGTAAATAGGGCAAACAATTGAACACAGGAGAAAGAGGAATAAACCACACAAGGTAAATAACATGTCAATCATAAGTCAATACATCTCAGTTATAACCATCAATGTAAAAGGACTCATTTCACCAATTAAAAGTAATAGACTGGCACAGTGGATTAGGAAACAAAATCCAACAATATACAGTGTACAAGAACACACTTAACTCATAAAGAAATTCGTAGGATGAAATTCAAACAATAAAAAAATGTGACACTCCCAGCACCTCAGAAAAAGCAGGTTAGACTTCTTTTCAGAAAGTCTCAACTTCACACCAGGAGTGAGCAAACAAAATAAAGAAGACCTTTATATGCTGGTTAGGGTAAAAATTCAAGAGAAAAACACTCATCAGTATGTATGCACCAAACACAAGTAGACCTAATTATATAGATAATAGATAAATCTTAATGAACATGAAAAATCTAATATCCAATACCACAGTCTTAAAAGGAGACATTAAAAATCCTTATACCAAAAAGATAGATCAAGCAGACAGAAAATTAGCAAATAAGTAGCAGAACTTAATCAGACTTTCGAACAAATGAACTTAGTGGCATATACCCAAGCATAGCTGAATACACATTTTTTTCAATTGCCCATGAGTCATTTTCTAAAATATACCACACACTCGTCCATACGTCATGCTTAAGTATATGCAAGAAAACAGAAATTATTCCATGCATGTTATCTGACCATACTACAATGCAAGTGGAAATAAATCACAAAATACATCAGAAAAATCCCATAAACACATGGAAATTAAACAACACACTCCTCAGCAACCAATGGATCACAGAAGAAATTAAACAAGAAATTGAACAATATCTACAATTACATAAAATTTCAATTCAAGCACAGCTTATCAGAATTTATGGGCTGTGATGAAAGCAGTTCTCAGAGAGAAATTTAGAGCAATGAATTCACACATTAGAAAAACAGAATGGGAACAAATAAATACCCTAATGCTGCACCTTCAACATCTATAAAAGGAAGAGCAAACCAAAGCTAAAGCCCAAACACAGGAAGAAATCAAAGTTTAGAGCAGAAAATAATTCAAACAAAACAAAGAACACAGTTAAAAAAATTGACGAATCAAAAAGCTGGTTATTTGAAAGATTAAATAAAATTGATGAGCCCCTAGCTAACCTCATAAAAAGAAGAAAAAAATTCAAATACAACCAATAAGGAATGAAAAGGGTATAATTACCACAGACCCAGTGGAAATTCAGGACATTATTAATAGTTACCTTTAGAATCTTTACTCCCAAAGAATCGAAAACACATAACAAATGGACAGATTTCTAGAAAGGTAAAAATTACCAAAACCAAATCAACAAGATATAACAACTCTCAATAATCCAATAAAAACAAATGAAATACGAAATGTAATTTTAAAAAACCACGAAAAAAAATTTCCATGTCCTATTGCATTCACGGCTAAATTCTACAAGAAATTTACAGAAGATATAATCCCTGCACTCCTCAAACTCTTCAGTGAAATTAAAAAAAGAATTAATCCTCCCCAGATAGTCCTTGGAGCCAAGTATTATACTGATAACTAAATCAGGGAAAGACACAACTAAAAAAGAGAACTATAGGTCAATCTCCTTCATGAACATAGATGCAAAAATCTTCAATAAAATATGAGCAAATAAGAATACAGCAAATCATCAAAAATATCATACACCATACCAGGTAGGATTCATCCAATGGATGTAAAGATGGTTTAATAAACACAAATCTATGCATGTAGTAGAGCCAAATCCAAAAACCACATCATCATCTTGATTGATGTATAAAAGGATTTTGACAAAGTCCAACATTCATTCATGTTCAAAATCATACAGAAAATTGGAAAAGGTAGCCTCTACTTCAATCTAAGAGCTATCTATAACACTCAATAGTAACATACTTTTGATTGGGAAAAATTGAAATCCTTTACTCTCAGATCTTGTACTAGACAAGGATGTTCTCTATCATGAATTCTATTCAATATAGTTCTGGAATCATTATGTAGAGGCATTAGACAAGAGGGGGAAAGAAGAAAAGATAAAGAAAAGTTTCAATTTTTGTTACTTACAGATGATAAAATATGTAACTTTGAAGACCAAACAAACTCCCTCAAGAAGCTACTAGAATTAATAGAGAAATTTATTAGCATAGCTGCATACAAAGTCAATACTAAAAAGGCAATAGCATTCCTCTACAAAGATATCAAGCACGCTGAGAAGAAAGTTAGTAAACAATACCGTTTTACAATAAGACAGCAAAAATGAAATGTCTTGGAATTAATCTAACTACAGAAGTCAAAGATCTTTTCAATAAAAATTACATGACTCGTAGAAAAGAGAGAGTACAAAATTACAGAAAATGCAAAGATATTCCCTGCTCCTGGACAGAAAGAACCAACATTGTGAAGATGGCCATACTCCCAAAACTGTTTTTTCACAATTAATTGTACTTGTACAGACCTAGAGAAATCATTCTTAAAAGTTATTTGGAACCAGAAGAGACCTAGAATAAAAAGGGCAATCCAGAGAAACAAAGACAAGAAAGCAATCATCAAATTCCTACCCTGAAATTATACTTCAAAGCTGTTGTGATAAAAATCAACATGTTATCTGCAGAAAAAATAGACCTGAGATTCAATGGAATTGATTAGAAGATGCAGAAACCTATACAAGCACAATCAGCTAATTTATCTTCCACAAAGGGGCCAAATATGCCTACTGGAAGAAAGATAGGCTCTTTAACAAATGATGCTGGAGAAACTGTCTCTCTACATGCTAAAAATACCAACTTGACACAGGTGCACTAAGCTAAAGTCAAAACAGATTAAAAATCTAAATATTAAAACATAAACATTACATCTCCTGGAAGAGAATGTTGGAGGAACTCTTGAAGATATATGGGTAGGCAAACAGCTCATGAACAAAACACGAAACATACAGGTAATACGTGAAAAAATGAACAAATGGGACATACCTTTTTATAAGCAAAATATATTTATTGAGGGAAAGAAAGCTCTAATCCAAGACAGAGACAGGGGAGCTCTTGTGGGCTGTCTCGGGGAAGCAGGGACCTCCTCTAATTGAGAAGTTTTTGAACATCAAAAGAAATTACCAACAGAGTGAAAAGACAACAGACATATTTGGAAAAGTCTTAGCTAATAAGCACTCACACAAAGGTCTGCTTTCTAGAATTGAAAGAACTGAAAAACAGTAAGACCTAAAATTTAAAGACCAAATCCAGAAATGGGCATCTGAGATGAACACACACTGAAAGAGGAAGAAACTATAGAAGGAAATAAATAGATGAAAATATGGTCCACATCACTAGCTATCCTTGAAATGCAAATTAAAACAGGATTGATATATGATCTCACCCCACAAAGAATGGCTATTATAAAGAAATCAACCAACAACAAAAGTTGGAGAGGATGTGGGGGAATAAAGAATCCTTCTCCACTGCTGGTGGGAATGTACACTGGTGCAACCATTATGGAAATCAATGTGAAAACTCTGTAAAAACCTAGTACAGGAAATCCCACTAAAACCCCTACTGGGAATTTTCCTAGGTGAACTGAAAATGTTATATCATAATGATGTATGTGTACCTGTGTTTATAACAGCACAATTTGTGATAGCCAAAACTTGGAAACAACCAAAATGCTCATCACCTCAGGAATCGATGAAAAAGATGTGGTATTTTTATATACTAGAGTATTACTCACCTTTAAAGAATGATAATTTATATTTAAGTGGATGCCCCTTGAAGATATGCTCATACATGAAATAAACCAGATCCACATTTGGAAATATCCTATAGTTTCCCTAGCATAAGAACTCAAAAGAAGAAATAAAAATAAAACAATACAACACAATTAAAAGGAGAAAGAGAACTTAAGGATTAAAGAACAAAGGAAGGGCAAGGAGAAAAGCTAGGAAACATGATGGGGCAAGACATCTCTATAAATTTGGCATCAAGTAAATTTTTCTTCCTTTTTTTCAGCATGGGGGTGTGAGCAACAAAATGTAATCAAGTATTATTTTGGTACCAGGAGTGAGGTCATTGCTGTGAATTAGCCTTTACACAACAACTTTAGGAACTGGCTTACAGGAAGAGTTTGGAAAGTTTTGGATATGTTGACTGAAGCAGTGGCCCTTGGATGCACAAGAGATGTACTTAATGGGAAATTCTGGTCTCAGTTCAGTACTGATAGAATGTTTTGTAAACACCAAACTAAAAAGGTTTCAAAGAGGAACAAGAACTAAATTGGATTTTGGATTGCAGACTATGTGTATTATTTTCTTTTTTTTTCATTTTAATGAGGAAAAAAGATAAAATAAAAATGAAACAGTTTCAAAACAGGTTAGTAGGATAGTTACAATAATTCCTACATTGCATGTTATTGTCTTAATACTAGTTATTCAGAGGACAAGATGTAGGCATGATATCCAATATAAATAATATTAGTACAAGCCTTTCTTCTCGATGAAATAACAGAAAGTAGCTACATATCTATCCTATGTTGTATATACGTATTTTTTCTTTCTTTCATTTCCACAAAAAAAAATATCCTTTATTTATACTTTTGCAGAGTACTTAACATGTGACATAAATTTGCCTAGTGAGTAATTGCTGATTTTAACCAGAGATAATGTTTACCTCAGAACTGAGGTAGTTTGTTTGCCTTAGACAATGAGGCCTATTCCTGCCTACACAGATTTGATCTGTTTCGTAGATTCTGTGCCTCCAAACATATCCCCCTTTTTTTTGTTTTGTTTAGTCAGAGATGATTTTTCCATTGCAGTTAGAGAAGCTGTATTTGGAGAAGTCTTTAAAGGACCTTTCCAAACTTGATACCAGTCCAAAGATTATAGATAGTTGAACTCAACACCATAGCCCAATATAGTCTAATAGTCCATAATAGCAATCAGTTATCAGTACAACTGGCAATTGTCTAAAGTTGTTCATGTGAGTCTTTTATAGCTCTGCATATTAATATAGCTTTACTTTTATACCTTTTTATATACATTTCTGCTGGATGCTTAAGACCAAAATATTTTTTATTCTTGTCTCTTGCTTTTATTTATTACCTTTTCTTTTTAAGCAAACATTTACTTGAGATAGAATATAGCAGTAATTGATATGACATTAGAAGCACTGCTTTTAGAAGACCAGATGACAGGGACTCCAAGCATGACCCTAGTTTTAGACATATCTTCAGTACAGTTGCTTGGTACACAAGTATCACCATATATATTCAGTCAGAGTGAGAATACTACCAATTAACTATTAATTTTAAACACCTGATGGAGATTCTCAGAATCAATTCCTTAACTATCTTGTGTGTATAAATGTATGGTTTTGCCTCTGCTCTGCTTCCTAGCTTTTCTCCTGGCCTTCTCTTCATTGATTAATCCTTTAGTTCTTGCTTTCCATTTAGTTGTGTTACACCTTTCAATTCTTATTTCTTGTTTTCAGATCTTACACTAGTGAAACATGTAGTCTTATCTGTTTCACTTATGAATATAGCTTCAAGTATAACTACTTTCCTATAAAGACTTCAAGATTATCTTTCTTTATAGCTGAGTAACACTCCATTATATAGAAACGCCACATCTTTTTCATCAACTCCTCAGGTGGTGGGCATTTTTGTTGTTTTCAAGATTTGGCAATCAGAAATGGGCTGCGATAAACAGAGGTGCACATATGTCAGGATGAAACAATATTTTCAGTTCTTCTAGGAAAATTCCCAGAAAGGGAATAGCTACTTTGAATGGGATTTCCAGTTCTAATTTTTCAATCAGTCTCCCCACTGATTTCCATAATGGTTGCACCAGTCTACACTCTCACAGGCAGTGCAGGTGGGTTCCTACTTTCCCACAGCCTCTCCAACATTTGTTGTTGGTTGATTCGTTTATGATAGTCATTCTTTGTGGGGTGAGACATAGCTCAGTGGTGTTTTAATTTGCATTTCATGATGGCTAGTGATGTGGAGCATTGTTTCATGTATTTATTAGCTTATAGAATTTCTTTCTCTGAGAAATGTGTGTTCATCTCGAATGCCATTTCTGAATTGGGTCATTAAATTTTGGGGCCCTAATGTTTTTCAGTCTTTAAAAATTATAGATAGGATCTGAGTACTTATTAATTAAGATCCTTTTTCTAATTTGTGGTTTGTCTTTTCACTCTCTTGATAATTTCTTTTCATATGCAAAAACTTCTCAATAAGTGAAGGTCTGAATTTGTAATTCTTTCAAGTGTTACCCATGCAGTTTGATTTTTGTTCATGAACTCTTTGCCTACACCTATGTCATCAAGATTTCCTCCTGCTTTCTCTTCCAGAAAATTTAGTGTTTGTGCTTTAATGTTTAGATCTTTAATTTATTTATACTTTGGCTTAGTACATGGTGATAGACCTTGGTCAGGTTTGAATTTTCCATATGGAGAGAGTGAGTTTTTGCAGCACCATTTGAAAGCAGGCTACTTTTGTACCAGTAAGCATATTTGGCCCCTTTGTCAAAGATAAGGTACCTGAGTCTGTTTGTAGTTGTTTCTGCATCTTCTAATGTATTCTACTGATCCTCAGGTCTGTGTTCTTTTTGCGAACACCATGCTGATTTTTGTACAGTAACTTCATGGTATAATTTCAGATTAGGAATTGGAATGCTTCCTGACTTGCCTTTGTTGCCCAGGATTGCCTTTGCTACTCTAGGTCTCTTGTGCTTCCAAATAAATTTTAAGAATAATGAGGTCTGTGAGGAATGCTGCTGTAATTTTGATAGGGACTGCATTAAATCTGTAAAAAAAAAATTTGGGAGTAAGGCCGTCATCACAATGTTGGTTCTTCCTGTCAAGGAGCAAGGAATATCTTTCCATTTTCTGAAATCTTCCACGATCTCTTTTTTCAGAGTACTCTAGTTGTCCTTGAAAAGATCTTTGACTTCTTTAGTTAGATTCATTCCAAGGTATTTCATTTTCCGCAAAGCTATTTTAAAAGATATTGTTACTCTAATTTCCCTCTCAGTGTGTTTGTTATCTGTTGAGAGGATTGATACTGACTTCTGGATATGACTTTGGATCCTGCTATGCTACTGAATTTGTGTATCAATTCTAATAGCTTCTTGTTGCAGTTTTTTGGGTCTTCCAAGTAAAGTATTATGTCATCTGCAAATAATGATAATTTAACTTCTGCTTTATTCTTATTCCTTGTATTTCTCTCTCCAGTCTAACGGCTCTAACTAATGATTCCAAAACTATATTCAATAGGAGGTGTGATAGAGGATATCCTTGTCTTGCACCGGATCGGAGAGTAAAATATTTCAGTTTTTCCCCATTTAGAATTATATTAGTCATTGCATTGTCATAGATGGTTTTTATCAGATTGAAGTAGAAGCCTTGTATTCCAATTTTCTGTAGGACTCTGAACATGAATGAGTGTTGGACTTTGTCAAAAGCTTTTTCTGTATCAATTGAGATGATCATGTGATTTTTAGATTTGGATCTATTGGTATGGTGTATTACATTTATGCATTTGTGTATATTGAACCATCCTTGCATTCCTGGGATGAGTCCTGCCTGGTCATGGTGTGTAATCTTCTTGATGATTTGATGTATTCGGTTTCCTAGGATTTTATTGAGGATTTTTGCATCTATCTTCAATAAGGAGATTGCCCTTTAGTTCTCTTTTTTGGTTGTGTCTTTCCCTGTTTTAGTACCAGTACAATACTTGCCTCCTGGAATTAATTTGGTAGGTTTGATTCCTTTTCAATTTCATTGAAGAGTTTGAGGAGAATTGGAAATTCTCTTTTTTTTTTTTTTCCAGGATGATTTTTTCTAAATTTTTTATTATTATTTTTTTTCCATTTATTTTTATTTTACTGAAATACAAATGTCAATCAGACAGTTTCAAAACACCATAACCATACAGAGTCGATGAAATAATACATTGCAATCTGTTTTCATAACGTTTTGGTATTGTACAAGGTGCATACATGATATTATATTTACAGGTTTTTATATAGCTGAATTATATCAAAGATTCAATAATTATTTACCTAGTGGATGACCATAGCACTAAAAGTCGAC
>PVKA01044248.1:0-16320 GCA_004027165.1 Ctenomys sociabilis | reverse complement strand
TGTCACCTGGGCTCATAACTGGAGAGGAACACAAGCCCAGAAATCTCCTTTCCAAGTAAGTGCTTTAACAACTCAGAGCCCCTGCTGCCTGAGCTCCAGGGACTGCATCAGCTCTGGGAACCCCCAGAACAATGTCAGTTCTGGTTTTCCTGTCACCAGCAGACCCTGTGGCTTGTTCAGCATCATCAGAATGCTGGGCACTGGCAGAGGTCCTCTCAACTCTACCACAGTGGGATACAGCCTGATCACAAGTGCTTCAAGGCTGCCTCCACACTGCAGCTGAAGCCCAGCCTGGGTGTCTAAGCCTGCATCCTTGGGTGGCACACAGGCTCCTATTGCCTACCTCCAGCTACCTGTGCACTCTTCTTCTTCTTTTTTTTTTTTTTTCTTTTTGAGACAGGGTCTCACTATGCAGTTCAGGCTGGCCTTAAGCTCACTTTGTAGCTCAGGCTGGTCTCGAACTCACAACAATCCTCCTGTCTCAGCCTCCCAAGTGCTGGGATTACAAGCATGCCCCACCATGTGTGCACTCTTCCATGCTATGAATATGCCCATTTCCCCAGTAGGGCTGGTCTTTTATCTTCTCTGTAGCTAAGCCAGCCAGCAAATCTGTCCATATCTGGCACTGCCCTTCAGTGGTCCCATAGCCTATCCATGCTCGGGTGGTGGTAGTGGTGGTGGTTAGCCAGGGATAACCTGTGTTTTATTTTACTTGTTTGACTAGTTTCACAACTTCTGGCCACATACATCCTACCTGTAGTAGGACCGGTAGAGGTCCTCTACCCCCACCTACTGGCAAATAGCAGGTTTTGTGTGTCATACCAGGGGACTTTCTCAAAATTGGGGCTCTATGCTCCATTCACTGCATGGAATAGAGACTCCGGGCACGGTCAACGGGATGTGTCACCATTGTGGCCCTCCTGTCTGCTGCTGGATCAGCTCCAGTGGGGGTGGGAGCAGTCTGTCCTTGGGGCATTTGCCCACTACTGGCAGGCAGTGGTGGGGGACTTTCTCTGTTACCTGTGGTCACTGCACTCCTGCACACCCTCATGTACATCCTGCTGATTGCCACTGCCCCTGTCAGCAGTGGGCAGGAGTCTCCTCTGGGACTCTGCAGGATATCACTGCAGAGTGGGGCAGGACTACCACTGCCTGGGAGATCAGGCTTCTGGTTGCCCACGCCTGTGGGCTCCTTCTTGAGCTTCCATTTCTTGTACTTCTTGGATTTCTCCCTAGGTGTAGCCCTTTTCACTAGGTCAGCTTTCCAGGCCACTAAAAAGGTGGCTAAAGAGAAACAACCCAACACCTGGGACACATGTTGGCAACCCTGGGGCTCTCCCTTACCATCAGGTGGTATTTCCATAGATGCCAAGAGGGGACATTCATTGCATGCTTTCTACCCCACTCATGCTGATGATTAGGCCACTTATCAAGAGTTGATGGGCTATTTTCATGGGAGAGGTCCTCAAAGCAAGCATGCAGAACAGATACCAGCAGCAACAACAAGCAGCAGTGTTCATGGTCGAGCTTCTATATAATACCCCTTATCAAGTTTATATTCTCATGTACTGCTCGAACCATGGTACATGCGTAGTTGTCCATGTTAAATTATGCATATATAAATGTATCCTTGCCTGCACCAACAGTGGAGCTATGTCCTATGAATCCTCTGTCACTCTGGACCTTGAGGTAATCTGCTACAGCTCCCCACACCCTTCCTGTCCCTCTTAGGCATGAGCTTCCTATCTCTTAACCTCCACTGTTCTTAGAATTTATTCTTAAAAACATAAACTCAGCATATCATGCATCTAACAGGTTGGGAATTATAATATTTCCTTTTGTCATATTTGAAGTTTCTCATACTGATATAGGAGAATGAAACTCCCAACCTGAAAGATGTCTGGAATGCGTTTGTGTCCTCTACAACTGAAGAATAAATTTTAGAACAAACAGGGGTTAAGAGCAGAATACATTCATTTATTTATTTTATTTATTTATTTTTATTTATTTATCAAGGGATTGAACTCAGGCCCTTGCGCTTGCCAGGGAAGTACTTATTTCACTGAGCCATCTCCCTGGCCCCAGAATATATTTATTGGGGGAAAGAAAGCTCCTGTTAGAGGGACAGAAGGGGACCCCAGTGGTTTGCCAAGGAATCTGTCTTTTCTAGGCATTTTTATAGAACAAAACCATAAAGTGAGATGGGTCTAAGGTGGAAAACATTGGAGCTTTCACATGTCCAAAACCACGGTCAACCAATAAGATCACAGGCACAATTGCTCTGGTAAAATTGATTAAATCCAGGGCCAAATGGGAAAGCAAATCAGATAGCAAGTGGATATGAATATAGAACAGATGCTTATCCTGTAGGGGTTGGATTAGTAATTTTGCTGGTTTCCCCAAGGTGGTTATCAGTCCCAGATGCTTATCTTTAGGGAGGTAAGCATTTGTTCAATCTTTTATCTTGAGGTCTAGCCCACAGCGGGAATGTCCACCTCTAGACAGTTTCAAGGTCTTGTCTTCCCTGTTGTCACCTTCAAGAGCCCTGCTGACTGCCTAGAATACTAATTTAGCTGTGATAGGTTTTTTTTTAAATTTAATTTTGAAGAGTAAGAATGGAAGCAAAAACCTAAAAGAATAAAAGATAGAAACAGGGTAAAATACAACAATAAATATGTTACAGATTTCAAAACAGGAATAGCTAATTAACAATGATTGGTATACTATCTATTATTTTATCATCAGATCTGTTCCTTAGATTAACAGATACACAACATCGGAGAAATATTTGAATATTTACACTTGCTTCCAAGAAATATTAATTTTTTCCTTTTAAAAAAAAAACTACTTATAAGGAGGATTTTTTATGAGCAGAATATATTTATTGGGGGAAAGAAAGCTCCTGTCTGAGAGAAGGACAGAAGGGGGTCCCTACGCAGGTGGTCCCTAGGAAGCTGCCTTTTCTGGGACCTTTTATAGAGGAACACAATGAAGTAAGGCAGGCAGGTGGTGGAGAACATGGGAACTTGCTTAAGTGGGCATAAGGTGGGACAAAACTATGATCAACCAATGGATTACAAGTACCGCTGCTCAGGGAAAATTGATTAAATAGGAATCAATTGGGGAAGCAAGTCACATAGCAAGCAGGCACAAATACAGAATAGGGTCTCTTCCTGTTGGGGGTTGGGTTAGAGACTCAAGATGATTGATATTTATTTATAATATCAATCACTGATGCCCATTCCTAGGGAAGTATGTGGCTACATTTGTTTCCTCTTTTGTCTTGAGGTCTGGCCCACAGCAGGTAGTGTCTGTCTCTTCCAAAGTCACCTTGTCTTCCATGTTGTCTCTCTGAGGGTTGTAATAGGTTTTAGTGGCAGTGGCGGCAGTGGCAGTACAGCAGAGAGGCAGAAATAAGAGGAAGGGGAGCTTTTATTAACTCTGAAGACACAGAGAGGATCGAGGACAGGGAGATGGGCAGATTCTCTGATCTGAGACAGGGAGGAAGAGACTTTATGGACTTTTGCTGGCAGTGGAGTTTGCAGGGCAGAACCAGGGATTGAACTCAGGCCCTTGCGCTTGCCAGGGAAGCACTTATTCTACTGAGCCATCTCCCAGGCCCCATCAATGGTGCTTGTAATCTAATTGATTGACCATAGTTTTGTTCCACCTCATGCCCTCCTAAGCAAATTTCCATTCTCTCTAACTTAGATCTGCCTCACCACATGATTTTACTCTATAAAAATCTGAAGAGACAGCTTCACTGGGCAGTGGGCTTGGGTTTCCCTTCTGTCCTTCTCTCAGAGAGGAGCTTTCTTTTCCCTAATAAATATATTTTACTCTTAACCTCCTTTTGTTCCTAAAATTCATTCTTTGGTTTTAGAGAACACAAACTCATCCAAGGTACCTTTCAGGTTCAGAGATCAGTTTTTCTCCCTGTGTCATTTGGAGGTTCCCTGTATCAAGAGGAGTGCTGCACACTGATGTTCACAGCAGTGAACATCTCTGAAGAAAGCTGGCTTTTCCAGTGTGACGGAGAAGCAGAAATAAAAGAGAGCAGGGGGTCTTTATTGCCACTGAGGAGGATATAGAGAGGATCTCAGGGAGATGCGGTGGGGGGGTTCTTTTGATATAAGGGAAAGAAACTCCCGACCAGAAAGGATACCTGGGATGAGTTTGTGTTCTCTAAAACCTAAGAATGAATTTTAGGAACAACAGCAGTTAGTAGCAAAGTATTTTTGTTAAGGGAAAGTAAGTTGCTATCTGAGAGGACAGAAGCAGGATCAGAGTGGGTTGCTTGGAAATCTGCTGTTTCTAGGGATTTTTATAGAGCAAAACCATGTGGTGAGGTGGGTCTAAGGTGGAAAACATTGAAACTTCGCACATGAGGTGGGACAAAACTATGGTCAACCAATAAGACTACAAGTACAATTAAATTGATTATATCAGGATCAAAAGAGGAAGTGAATCATGTAGCAAGCATGCATGAATATGGCCATCTCTAGGGAAATATGTGGCTACATACTTTTGTTTTGAGGTCTGGCTCACCAAGGGAATGTATCTTTCACAGTTATAAGGTCACCATGTCCTCCATATTGTCTCCTTGAGGGTCCAGCCCTGTCTGACTGCCAATAATATTTGTATCTAATTTAGTACCTTCAACCCTCTGACCTGAGACCATGGAAAGCTGAGATTTTATAAATTTTTGCTAGGAGTAGAGTTTGAGGGGCAGGTTCAGTGACACACAAGGAGCCGATGGGGGTCTCCCTTATAGTGTGGGAAAGGTGAAAGGAAGTTGCATTCAAGACTAGGGGTGAGGGTGAAGGAGGAGTTGGTCTCTGGGAAGACAAGCTGTTGTTTTTAGGATTCAGTCATGTTGAATCAGGGCCATAACAATTTAAAAATTTGTATGCAGGCCAGAACTTATGAGAAGTGAAGTCACAAAGGAAGTTGGGAAATGAAGAAAATATTTTGTTCTAGAGGAACCTGCCAAGCTACATCCCCATCACTCTGACTTACATTTTTAAAAATCACTTTTTAGGGCCAGAGATACACCTCAGTAGCATAAGGGCCTGAAAAGTCACTTCTGTGATTTTGTAGAGAAGATAAAAGATCTTGTAAGCAGCACAGATGGTGATTGGGAGAATGTAGCTGGAGCTAGCTCTCTAGTCCTCCTTTTGGGGCAATAAAGAATGAAGCCAACAAGACAGCAAACACCATGAACAAATTTGTGTTTATTAGGAATAATAAAAAAGAAGCTCTCCACTAGTTTGAGAGGGATAGTTTATAGGTGCACACTCTAGAGGTTGAAGTTCATTCAGGTTTCATCTAGTTTTTGGGGCTTGTGTATGTGACAGAAAGCATGGATGCTCCTGGTTACAGATAGGCTTTGGAGGTCTGAAAAGCAAGGTATTTTATGTTTTTGTCTCTTGCATTTTATTAGGCCCTGATAGTCTATTTTGATACACTAACTCAAGCACTTAGACCTAGACTTTTAGTCTTTTTTGACTATTTAGGATGGGTGCCCTATCTGTCAAACAATCCCCTCTCCTTCTTGGCTTCTGGAAGACAGCTTGCAGGAACTCAGGGCTACAGCTTGTAGTAGCAACTCTCCCAGACTTATGCATCACTGTAGCCTTAACTGCATTTAAGTGCAGTAAAGGAGATCAAAGGCATGTCTTCTGTGTTGTGTTCTTCTCTCCCCTCCCATTTCCTCCCTTCCCATCCCCTCCTCTCCTGGAATGAAAGATGAAGCTATGAAAGTTAATTTTTTTTCTTTATAGACAAGTGGCTTTTCCAAATATCTAAAGGCCAAGGGAGTAAGCTGTTACCTCCTCTTTGGTGTCCATGAATGGACAGAACATGCAGATGTCACCAAGGAGGTTAAGGGCTAGATTCTTTTCCCTAGGGTATACATGAAATCCAAGTCTCCTGTGTGTGTTTTCTGTACCCCTTGTACTCAGTTTCTTTTCTCTTCTCTTCTCTTCTCTTCTCTTCTCTTCTCTTCTCTTCTCTTCTCTTCTCTTCTCTTTCTTTCTTTCTTTCTTTCTTTCTTTCTTTCTTTCTTTCTTTCTTTCTTTCTTTCTTTCTTGTCTTTTTGAGACAGGGTCTTACTATGCAGTTCAGGCTGGCCTTACGCTCACTTTGAGCTCAGGCTGGTCTTGAACTCACAACAATCCTCCTGCCTCAGCCTCCCAAGTGCTGGGATTATAGGCATGCACCACCACACCCAGCCCTCAGTTTCTTGTTTTATCAAACCACAAATAAGCAACACAAAAAATGTCACATTCATCTAAACAACAAATTTCTCAAGCTGTCTGTAGAGGTGCTCCTTGTCAAATGACCAAATTACATGGAATTTAATGGCATAGTTTGGTTTTATTTTTATTTTTCTGAGACTGGTTCTTGTTATGCTTCCAGGCTGGTCTTGGACTCTTGTGCTCAAACAATTCTTTTGGTTTGGCCTCTCATGAAGCTGAACTACAGGTATGTGGCCCACACCTGCCTTTTGCTTTTATCTTGATTCTAGGACTGGGCAACACCTCATTGTGGGAGATGGAATAGGCATTCTAATGAGCTTAGTGAAGGTTGGCTTCATAGTCAGAAACAGAAGACAGAAGGTAGAGAAGTCACTTCAGTGCTATTTTTTTGTAAGGGTCAAAGTGGACAGGAAGTTATAGCTTAGATTTTGAATGTCCTCGCAAAGTCATTTGCTAAAGGCTTGGTCACAAGCAGATGATATTTTGTGCACATATTTGTCTCATGAAGGCTCTAACTTTATCAAATAGATGCATCCACCCATTCCTCCATAATTTGGGAGGTGACAGTGGGAGGAGTTCATGAGGCCACAGCCTTGGGGACCATGAGATGGCTCTCTTCTGCGCACCCTCTGCCATGATGTTTCTGCCCTGCACCAGGCTTAACAGCAATGGAGTCAACTGGCCATGGGCTGAGCCCTCTGAAACTATGACCCAAAAGTACATCTTTCTCCTCTGAGTTGTCACTCTTAGACATTTTGTTACGTTGATGGAGAACTAGCACATGAATTTGCTTATTATTGACTTAAAATTGGCCCAGTTTGAGGTGTCTCTGTTGGAAAGCTGAGCTGATGCCCATTTCTGAATTGGGTCTTTAAATCTGAGGGCCCTGTTATGCCTTAGTTCTTTATATATTCTAGACAGGACATAGGAGAACATCATGAAACTCAGTTGAGCTCCAAATTTTCTGAACAAGGAGATTATGGAGCCACAGAGGAAAGAGACTGAAGTTCTATAGTGTGCTGCGGAAGGTCACATGGAGAGAAAACTTTCTCTCAGGCTCTCACAGACAGCAAACTGGTCAAGCATTGGTCGTGACTCATCCACATGGGTGACACAGACAAAGGATCTTCAGAATAATGTACAGGACTACAAGATAAACCCTGAGAGGACTTCACTGACCACATAAGAAACATAAAGTACATATGTTGGTATATAAGTCTTGATCTATCTAGATCTTAACCATCCAGCAGAAAAGTATAAAAATGAAGTATATATCGTGGGGCCATAATATTAAGCTGAGCTGTAAATGGCTATGGTGGACAACTTCTTTGAATAACTCACTATTGTTGTGGAATGCTGGACTGTGTTGGATTATGTTGTCGAGTTCAAGCACCTAAGTTAGTTGGATGACAATGGAGTGCCCACCTTTAACAGGTGTAGACAAAGGAAGGGGTATAGAAAGAAAAAATCATGATGTGTGTATATAGACAATACAGTTGGGATAGATAACGCTGTGCTTCTACATAATCCTATGAGAGGCAAGATCTGCACTAATGGTGGTTGGATAGGATATTATGTCAGCTTCTAGTACTAGGGTCATGCACTAGGAAAATAATTATTGAATTTTTGATATAATTCAGGTATAAAAAATAAGATAAGTAAATAGATACACTCTTAATTTACTGGTAGAAATCTGCTATAATAATGTCTGTAAGTATAATATCATGTATGCACCTTGTATGATGCCAAAACAGTATGAAAACAGTTTGCAATGTATTAATTTATCGAATCTGTCTTGTTAAGGTGTCTTAAAATTGTCTGATTGATATTTGTACTTCAATAAAATAAAAAATAAATTAAAAAAAAGAAAAACAAAAAGAAAGTTGAGCTGAATCTTACTTATGGCTTGGTCATGGAACTATAGCATGAGTCCCTCTATTTTGGTTTGGCCTGTTTTCCTTGGGCAGGAGGTTGATCTGTACCTTTGGCCTCCTATGTATTTCACTCCCTTATTCCCTTTTTCATGTTTATCTTATCTAAAAGTTACTCCCCTACCTGACTCAAGGATTTCTTTCCTTTCATTGTCGCCATCTTCTGATCTATGTTTTCTTAATAATTAGGGTTTGGGGCAATGGCTCAGTAGAATAAGTGCTTGCCTGGCAAGCACAAAGACCTGAGTTTAATCTTCAGTTCCACCAAAAAATAAAAAATAAATAAATAAAAACAAAAATAAAAAACCACAAAAGGAAATGTAACTTCTTCCTGTTACCACTTACTAGAGATAATCCGACCTTTAACCTTATGCTCTTTATTACTCTCTTCCTGGTGTCAGTGATCCCTTCGCTGCCACATCCAAAGGTCGATTCTCATCTTACTCAACCTCACATTTTCTCCACTTAGCCTCTGAGGCTCCCCTCTTCTGGTTCCTCTACAACTCCATTCTCCTCCCAACTTTCCTTTGCTAGTGGTATCCTTATCTCTACAGTGTCACATGATTACCCTTTCTCTCTTGTTGCAATTATGCAATTAACGTTCTCAGTCAGCCACTAATAGTGATTTTCAAACTGTAAGCCAAAGTTCTCACTGGTTAAAAAATCAATAGAGTTGGGAGCAATAAGGAGCCTAAGGGTGAAGGGAGAAGTCCCAGCCCTTCTGGGGATCTAAAGAAATAAATGAGAAAAAGAACAGTGAATCCTATATGGGAAGGATAAATTTGCTTCTGGAAACTTTTAGTTATATACATGTATTTGGTCAGTATGTAAAATGTATTTTTTATCTTAGGTTGAGGTCTGTGTGATCTCATTTTATCCTAGGTTTTAAATATCCTTAACATAACATTATTATTGTTATTATTAATTAATTAATTTATTTATTAGGTACCAGGGATTGAAATCAGGACCTTGCACTTGTTGGGTAGGTGCTTAAGCCACTAAACTATATCCCCATCCCTGACATACCTTATATCTGTACATTGCTACCTAAAATTCCAGTTGTTGCTATGCATCTGCACCAGCTACATCTCTATTTAAGTTACCAAGTGGCATTGCAAATTTAACATGTCCCAAATATATTTCTTGAACTTGTCCCCCAGACCTTATTGGCTCAGTATCGAATCCTTTATTTAGCTTGTACAGGCCCAAAACTTTGGAATTAACTTGTTTTCTTTCCCAATTACATCTAATGTGCAAATCCTACTGGTTCTACCTTTGAAGTATACCCAAACCTATTTTGCATAAGAAGGCCAGAATAAGGAAAGAATAAGAAGACAATGAAAACATATCTTCATAGTTATTGATTAAAGGATTAGGCATTTAGCCTTCACTATGATTTGGATAGGTGTTCACCAAAAGTCTATGTGTCAAAGGCTTGCACTGTGGGAAGATGTGGGACCTCTGAGAGGCAAGGAATTTAAGAACTCTCTAGGTCTCTGGAAGTTATCCCTGAAAAGGGCTGGGACTTCTCCCTTCACCCTTAGGCTCCTGCGGAAATTGTTTTGCTGTGCTACATAATCCACTGTGATATACAGCTTCATCAGAGGCCCAATGCTCCCCCATACCATGAACCAAATAAAGCTTTTCTCTGGACAAATTAATTATCTTGGTCTTTTGTTACAATGACAGAAATCTAACAAATGCAAACTTGGGAATTAGAAAACTTGAATTCAGACCTTACTGTACCACATCATGGCTGTGCAATGCCTGAGAAGGGTATTAATCATTGTTTCCTTTGGAAACTTTCCATTATTACATGCATCAGCTTAGTGGAAATACTGCTCTTTGTCTTAAATGAAGTGCCATTACAAGCTTGAATACATTTGCCATATACAGCAATACATTTTGTTTACAGTGAGATCTAAACTAAAAAGCTAGAGCATACTTTTTACATTTAACTATTAGTGGAGAGTTGGGTGTAATAGTCTCAGGTGACACTGGTTGCTTGGTTAAAGCCTGATTTCTGGAGTAATATCTAATGTCCCATATTCCCTGGGAAAGGGTGGACAATTTCTCTATGTGGCAAAAGCTATGGAAAGACAGCATATTAGAGTCTTCAGTAGCATAAACAGGAAAGCTGTGGAATTACTCTCTTGTCACCAGGTCAGCACTCCCCCTGGAGTGAGCTCTTCATCACTTATCAGCAATCCATTTCCTGACAACCTTGCTTTCAAAGTGCATAGGCTTCTTCCTATTTGCACTTTGTTCCCTTGCAAATAACTGTTTCCTCAACTAGGTGGCATACATCTAAATCCAGGATTTGGCACACTCAACTGGCAGTCCCTTTTCCTCTGGACTCAACTCCTACACCAACACCTTCTTGCCAAAGGTTCAAAGGTGAATATTAACTGAACACTATGTGTGCTGGGAACTTTAAAACACTGTGCAGATGTTATGTTTGTAAGGCTTCGATCAGACATGACTCTCATAATACTTAACCTATCTGCCAGCAGAGTCATTACTCTCAACTCAGCACCAGTGTTCTCAGCAAACACAGAATTTTGTAAAAGAGATAAGATAGTACAGGGGATCTTTCAAACATTCAGTTAAGAACACCTAAGCATTCACACTAGACACCTGAAAGACTTTGCCCACTGAGGCACGAAGCATCCAAAGAACTTTGACCATGAGGTTTGCAAAGATTTTCTTGCCTAATGCCCCTTGCCTTCTTTCTTGTTTTCTGGGGGGCTGTTTATTTATGATGATGATGATGATGATGATGATGATGATGATGATGGAACTGGGGATTGAACTCAGGCCCTTGCACTTGCCAGGGAAGCACTTACTCCACTGAGCCATCTCCTGACCCCCCTTTCCTTCTTTCAAGACCTATTAAAAAGGCCTGCTTCTCTTTGACCTTTTCACTTTCTGTTTCCCACATGATACATTGCCTTTACATTAGTCTCTGCCTCATCCTGTTCCTTAAAATGTCATTTCATCTCACCACCATTAGAGTTTACAACTAGATCTCCCTCAAGCTACGGTGCATGGGGGCGTGGACAAGTGCTTGTGGAAGGTGACAGGATTGTGCTGCTTTATAGCTGACCTGCTGTTAGAAGGCAGAGTTTGGTGGGCATTGGCAGGTCACAGGGGACACGGCCTGGAAGGGTTTTTCCTTCCTGGCTCTTCCCTTGATCTCTCTCTGCTTTCTTAACTCCATGCTATGAGCAGCTACTCCTCTTGGCCATGCCACTCTGCCTTGTAGACAATGGACAATGAAAACTTTTAAACTATAGCCAAGATAAACTTCTTCTTTAAGTTTGTGGATTTGGGGCACTGTGCCTCAGTGATCAGGAAAGTGACTAAGGAAATCACTCTGTTGAGTAGACAGCACTTCACCTATCCTCTTAGATAGGTGAAGAGAGGATCAGAAAAGTTTCTTAGGTAGTAATCATAGAGCTAAGTGCTTTGCCTATGTAAGCAATGGCCCTGTAAGACTAACAGATGCTTCTGGAACTAGGAAAACATTGTCACTTCCTTCCTGGGAAAAGATGCAGGACTCCACACCCATCCATTGGTGAACCAGCCCTTGGCCATCAGGTATGGCTTATGTGCATAGTATACCTGAAAGACAACTGCCTCTGCTTCCCTGACACGTGCTGCAAGAGCAGTAGGAAGGGTTCTTCTGGGTGTGGCAACTGGCCTTGTAACTACTGGAGAAAATTCATCATCACATTGCTGAGTGTGTCTCAGTAATGAATAAGATATTTTGACTCTTCTGTATTGATCTGGAGGATATTTCGGATTCACTGCTTTGATCCTAACACTTTGTTGTTTACTCAGCCAAGAATGCAAAGTAAGCAGAATTGTCCCGAGGTACCTGGTAAGCCACACAACAGGTCACTTCTAGATGACAAAATGATTCTGAAATATTTCCAGGGATTTGCTTTACATTGTCATCAATTTGCTAAGAGATGATACAGGTATTTTGTCTTTTACACAATTCACAAGGCTATGATGAGAGAAAACTGTGGCTAACATACTCCTATGAAGTTTCATCTAGAACTACTGGAGTTGATGGAAACAGTCATTAAAACAAATGAAGAGCGGTACACTCCGAAAAGCTTGACGTGGACAGAAGCTGAAATCAAGCGCACATCTAGACTTCAGCGTATTTATATATTCAAAGATTACACTCCATGAAGAGTAAACATAAATTTAAAAAGGCAGTATAGTCTGATATACCTCCCAAGCACCCCTTTTCCGGCTGGCAGGGTGAGCTGTGCGCACAAACACACCTGCCCCGCTCGGTGCCAGCGGGGTCCCAGCACCTGGCACAGCGGTTGAGTTCCCGCCAGCTCTCGCGGAGCTCTGCACTCGTCGCCGGGCAACGCCTCGTAGGCCCCGCCCACGGGACCACGTGAGGCTCAGTCACGTGACGGATCAGCGGGTCGGGCTTTGGCTGCTTGGCGTCGGCTGGCGGCGAGCCCTCGGGCCCCAGGGGCGGCTCTCTGGCGGCGAGCTGGGCGCCCTCCCCAGGCGGCTCCTGCGGCTCGGCCGCGTCCTCACACCCCGCCGCGGCGCAGGCCAGCCCCGTGCCGTCACGCAGGAGCTGAGGCTCGGACGCGCGGCCTGCGACAGGTGGCCGGCGGGGTGGGGGGCGGCGACACGCGTGGAGCGGGCCCCGCTGGAGTGCGGGGCGCGAGCCTGGCCGGGAGGGGGTGTGGCCCGGCCTGACCCCCTGGCGGCTTCAGGCTGTTCCCTGGCCCTTTTCTTGCTGTCTGGAACTCAAGTCTCCAGAGAGCTGCAGACGCTGGCACTGCGGAGCCAAAAAGAGGTGGGCATGTTGTCTTTTGATAGGTCACTTCGGTTTGTGTTTAAATCTTTACCTAAAACGGTTTCAGTGAACTTGTTAAAGGGAAAATTTACTAGTGACTTAACTGTTTGTTTTCATGTTTTCTTAATGCAGTGAAACCCCGTATTACAGATCTGTGTTGGAAAAGCCCAGTTTGCAGAAAAGATGAAAACGAAACCTTTTTGTGACCCTCCCCCTCCAGTGGTTATAGGTTCAGAGGCTGCCTTTTTTGGGTGTGTATTAGTTGCATGGAATCTTAAGATGAATCTCTGAGTGTGTGGAGTTTTGTGTTTCTTCAGGTTTTGATTGTATGCCATGCAGTTAGGCAATTAATATATGCTGGAAAAAGGCCCCAACGTTTCCCATAAAGATTTCCCACCCTTTCTTATATTGCAGTCCCAGAGGAAGTGGGTGTGTTTTTTATACAGCAAGATCTCAGCCCATTGCTCCTTTCCTTGTTCAGGCACGGACTGCGAGCAGCAGATTTATTTTGAGGCCAGGAGAATGGATTAGGATAGATCCTGTGAAAAACTTGAAGAGGTTATGAATGAAATGTTAGATTCATGAACTGATGTGAGCATGCTCATTTACTAAATTGTGAAATCCTAGAGAAACACTAATTTGGATTAGGGAGAATTGGCTTTCGGAGAAAGTGTCTCTTTCATATAGTAATTGAACGGTAGTGGTGTGCATGCATAAACAGTTGCCAAGCTTTTTTAAAACTTAGGTGCAATGCATTGTTTTCTAATTTATCTTGGGATGCTAGAGTTGATTAAAGATTCTTTGAAAGTTGAACTTTTATGTTAAAATTTGGAAACCTTAATCCTTTTTCAGTGACTGATGCTTCTGTGAACTGAGCAGGATTTGGGGGTTTAATCTGGGTCGAACCTCAGGTGGTGAGGCAGTGCTTTCCAGGGAAATGCATCTCCTTGCTTTTTGGTTTAACCTTAGGCAAGCCACTTTCTTTCTTTGGTTCTCAGTTTCTGATACGAAGTGTGGAAATTAGATTGGTTACTGCTCTGCCTTTTGGCTGTGTGTAGGGTTGCCAGATATAGATGCTCAGCTGAATATGAATTTTAGATAATCATTGAGTATGTTTTAATATGAATATTAACTATTATTTGTCATTTATCCAAAAATCAAATTTAACTGGGTTTATCTTTAAGAAGATATTTTTTGACACCAAGTGTGGTGGTACATGCCTGTAATCCCAGCTCTTGGGAGGCTAAGCCAGGAACATCTGAGGAAACGTTTGTGGGCAGCCCAGGCTTCAGAGTGAGTCCAGGCCATACTGAGCTACATAGTAAGTTCCTGTCTCAAAAATATAAAAATTAAAAAAGAGCAAAGTTTTGGCTATGTCTGACAGCCCTAGCTGCAACATTATAGTTTTACTAGAACCAGGAAGAAATTAATTGAAAGCATAGACAGGAATGAATTAATCGAATAGTTAAGAACCCTTATTTGAGGCTGGGACTCTAGTTTGGTGGCTTAGAGCATATTTATTTAGCATGTGTGAGGCTATGTATTCAATCTCTAGCACCAAACCCCCCTGAAGTAAATGTGAAGAAGCCCTGTTTATTATTAGTACCAGTTTCTAACTCTTGAGGAACATCACTTTGTTGTAGCTGTTCCGTATCTTCCATTACCATATGTTTGGGCATATACTCTTGATGGAAAGTAGTTTAAAAGATTCAAAAGGACATACAGCATTCAGTTACTGAAAGAATAAAAAGTGGGAAACATGGATGCGCTAAATGTTAGGAAAATAAAGTTTTCCAAAAAAGAAAATAAAAAGTTGTGATAAAATTCCTGAAAATAACATAAATGTAAGTCTTAAAATGGCATATTACTATTTTTTTCCTGTACAAAATTCTAACCCTACCTATTCTTTAGTTAAATGAACAACTTGAAGACATTTTTCTAAAGTGATGTGCTATTTGGATAATAAGCAGTCTGAGAAAGTTCTTATCCTTCTGATTTTGCTTTCTGTGAATATGGAAGAACAGAATATGCATCATAAATATTTTATAGCTTACTGACTTTTGGCAGCCTCGTTTTCTCTTTAGTAGGAGTTTCAACATGGAAATTCTTTTTCAAGGACTATAATTTTTAACTCCTCATGTATTTTAGTTTTTTGTTTTGTTTCTGAGACATGGTCTTGCCATGTTACCTAGGCTGTCCTCAAGCTCCTGGCCTCAGGCTGTCCTTAGCCTCCCAGCTGCTGAGATTATAGGCATGTGACACCACACTTCACTGATTTTTTTTTTTTTTTTTTTTTTTTTTAACCTAGGCCTGATCTGATTTCATATGTTTGGAATGTCTGAATTTTCTAATTCATTTATCTTTCAGTAGTTAGTGGGACACCTGGCTTACCTGTGGTGGCTAGGCTGAGGTAATAAGCAGTGTCCTAGCTCTCCCAGTGCATGTCTCTTATTGAGGAGTAGATCAGATATATCTGAGGACAGTCATTGTGAGGAGAGCCTTGAAATGACAGTGATGATGTGGCACTTGTAAGCAGGTGGTGAGTGGCCCCTAGGTTGGTAGTTGATTGGCACAGTTCCCTGGAGGAGGTGATGAACGGAAGGGGGACCAGGAAGGCAGGCAGGCAGACAGACAGGAGGAAAGAAGCAGGTCAAAGCAGGAATCCTTGTCTAAAGTTTCTGCTTTGTTGGGCTAAAAATCATTGGTGATATTTTTTTCTGTGTGGTTCACCCTGATGCGCAAAACTACCTTTTTTATATTGGCATTAAGCTGCTTTTGTGTCTCGTTGAATCTGAAAAACCTTCAGTTGTCAGCGATACTCTTGAGAAAACATTTATGGAATTTGATCTTTTTTTTTTTTTGGCGGAACTGGGGATTGAACTCAGGCCCTTGTGTTTGCCAGGGAAGTGCTTGTTCCACTGAGCCATCTTCCCAGCCCCATTTATGGAATTTGTCACACAAAATAATATGCATTCCAAAACCAGAATATTGACTTACTTCCTGTGTCACTTCCTTTTTCTTAGAAGTGGCCACAGTACTGTGTTCTGTGCTGTCATTTCTTTGATTTTTTTGTTACTATTAGCCTTCCAAAGTATTATTTGCTTTTGCATATGTTTTCTTTATGTTTTACAGCTAGGAGTTGAACCCAGGCCCTTTCTCAGATTGTGCTTTTATCTCTAAGTGATGTCCTTAACCCCTGCTCATGCGTATTTTTGGATGTTTTATAAATGGCATCAGGCTATGGCATCATACCTTTCAGTGTGATTCTTTTCTTTCTTTTTTTTTTTTTTTT
>PVKA01044247.1:5586-16379 GCA_004027165.1 Ctenomys sociabilis | reverse complement strand
TCGTGTGCTTGCCTAAGCAGGTCCTTAAGCTGTCTTGTGGGTTCTTTGTTCTTTCTCCTTCTTCTTCTCCTTTTTATTCTCTTCCTCCTCCTCCTTTTCTTGTTCTTCTTCTTCTTGTCTTTCTCCTTCATCTTCTTCCTTGTCTTCTTCTTTGGCTTCCTATTCTTTTTCTTTCTTCTTCCTCTTCTTCTTCGTCTTCTTTGTCTTTATCCTGCTTCTCCTCCTCCTCCAAGTCATCCTCTTCTTCCTCCTGCCTGGATTCCCCAGGTGGTCCAGAGTGGACTTGAATTCATGGTAATCTTCCTGACTCAAACTCACCAGTGATAATATATTTTTTTGTATTACCTTGCGTTTTCTTGTTTGTATTTTATTTTCACTCTCTTTTGATTTTGAATGTTTGTCCAAAGTTTTGCCCCTCTAGCAGAAGCGAACCTGATAGTACTCACACATGTTATAGGAACAATCAGGTATCCTAATGGTTCTCTAGAACACAATGAACTCGGACATGTGAGCAATGTGTGCCCATCTAATAGAGCATACTTTCCTGCAACCACTCACAAATAGTCCTGTGTTTAATGTACAGGATTAGAAATGCATTGAAAAGTTGTTTTACTTAAAAGAAAAAAGCTTCCCATTCCTGTTTTTCTGAATTGATTTAGTTTCCTTGAATGTCCCTCAAAAGGCTCTGTGCTGAAGTTTTTAGGGTCAACTCAGCATTACTGAAACCTTTAGAGGTTAGCCTATCAGCCAGAAAAGCCAAGAGGTATTCAAGTGTAGTTTTTTATATTACACATTGATTGCTCTCTTTAATGTTTTACAAGTTTTTATGAGGATTTGTTTTTTATTTATAGGAGGTATATACCTATGAGTGGAAATTATACTCATATAACATTCCATATTCAGTTCTTTAAGGGACTTGAAGATCATTTTTTGAAATTGACACAAAATTATACAATCTTAGCAATTCTGTGTGAGGACTCAAATGTAACCCATTCCTTACCACCGCTTGCTATTTTGGGTCTTTTTTTCTTATGACTGTCATTATAGTGGCTCGTCAAAATATCTTTTTACAGGAGGGTACTACCATGCCCAGTGTCCATAGCCCTCTCAGTGTACCTGGGGAGTGGGGCCAGATCAAGTCCGGGACTATGCCCTCTGCCCAAGACAGCACTTTAGTCTGCTGACCTATAAGGCTGGCCATGACATTTCCTTTCAAAAAGCATTTTTTGGGCTGGGGAGATAGCTCAAGGGCATAAGTGCCTGCCTAGCAGGCCTAAAGTCCAGAGTTCAATCTGCAGTACGGCCAAAAATAAATAAATAAATAAATAAAAGACTGTCTCCTTTCTATCCCTCTCCACCCCAAAGATTAAAAAAAAAAAAAAAAAAAAAAAGCTTTTTTTTTTTTTTTCTTTTCTGTATTTCAAGGAAGAAAATACAGGATCTCAAATCTAGATGGGACTCCTAGTGATTCTCCCATTACAGCCTCCTAAGAGACGGAATTACAGGCACACCACCAAGCCCAGTCTTAAGTGCCTCTTAGCATGCCCCAGGGGCAGGGTGAGCAGGGCAGGTCCAGGGATAAAACACCTGGCCATGTGCCTGTCTACAGGGGGAAGAAACATTTTTTTAAACATTAAATTTGAAAGTGCTTTTTCTTTATAGGTCATTCTTTTTTTGTTAGGTTTAAGAAATCTTTGACAAAGCCACTTTCACTAGGATTTTTCTCATTTTTCCCTGGATGTTCTATAGTTCCGGCCCTCAGTCCATCGTCAGTTATATATTCAGGGTTATAATAAATGCTTTTCCATACATCTAGGACAATGAGGATAATCATATGAACAACATCACAATAACACTGGCTCTGAAAAAAAAAAATGAAATCAACCCATAAAATCATCATGGCCAAATTAGCCAGACCCTAAGTCCTAACCCTAAGCAATGCATGTATAGAAAACCTGGACTCTGGAGGGAACAGCCCAATGGCACCTGGCCTGCCACAACTGAAACTTCTACCAATTTGTTGACCTTAGTCTTCCAAGTTCACTAGAGTCAAAAATCACACTGTGATTTCTAGTTCTTCCCTTGCTATTTCTAAGGAGCACAGATTTGTTCTCACATGGAAAGAAATGGGAAAGGCACAGTCTTCTTACAAGAAAGGGAGGCTCAGTTATAGACCCCAACCGACAACCTCACTTCCTTGGCAACAGGTCCAAACAGAACTCAGAACCCTGAGCTCACTAGGCCTCATGGTATGGCAACAACCGCGTTTGCATGAACGTCACAGTGACTATGCTGTGCTGCTTCCCCAGGTGTTGAGGCCCCAACCTCAGGACAGAATGCAGGAAACCTATGTGTGAATGGCTGAGATGATGGTTCCCTCAGACCAGAACATTTAGGACACCGGCCAGAAAAGGTCCAACTGTCAGGGGCAGGGCAAGACAGGGCTCACAAGAACCTCATCCCAGAAACCGGGACACAATGGGGTGACCAGGATGGGTGTTACTCTACCTGGCCCTCACCTCCACAGAGCCACCGAGTCCAGTCCAGGTGTATGTTGATGGACCAATGCTGTGAGTTTCCTGCACATTTCCAGCACTTCATCCTCAGTGGGTTAGCGGTTGCTAATTGGGGGTTGGGGGATAGATTTGGGTGTTGGGGACACGTTCCTCCTTCAAATCAAGGAGAGGCCCAGGAGTGGCCAGATTTGGAAACTGGAGTCCTGGCCGACTTCCCAGGCATCACAGAGCTGGCAGGAAAAGAGACAGAGTGCCAGTGTGCACCCACAGGCTGCACTGTCATCTCCTGTCCCCCTAAGACAGCAGCTTGTAAAAGGGCTAACGGTGATTTGGGACTCCAGCTCACCTGGGGCAAGACAAAAGCATAACTGTGGAGCCGCACGATTCCTACCGGCTACCAGGCACTGTCTCAAGGGAGGTTAACATGTGACAGTGTTTTAGATCAGGGTACTGTGGCCTGTATGTCCTACTCATGCACCACATCTTCTTCCCCATAATAACAACAGGTGCAAGCTCATACTCAGGGTGCGTGTGTTTCTTTCTGGGTCTATGTGTGTCTCTGTGTGCGTGTGTGAATGTGTGTGCGTCTGTGTGTGTGTGTGTGTATACTGTCCAAGAGGAGAAAGACAACTTGGGGTCCAGGGAGCACCTTGAAGACCTCGTCTTAGGCTTGCAAAACAATGGCCATCAGTCCTGCTCCCTAAGGAATCTGGGCTCTATGACCTGAACCGACACATGCTCTGTGCTCACCCAGTACCTTGCCAAGGGTCAAAGTCAGGGTAAAACCTTGGAGCATCAGAATAGGGATGTGGAACCCAGTTAGTGTACATCCTAGACTGAAGGATGTCTTCTTGCTGCTTTCACTCCTGAGCCTGGGGCCTGATGGGCTCTGGCTTGAATATCCTTTCATGCTGTCTCTAACTCAAGACACACCACCCATCAGCACAGGCATGCCCACACAAACCATAAGCCTCGTGTTGCTCTGTGCTTCTTGCTGACACTTGCAGTCCCATTCAACTTAGGCAAGCCCTGCTGGTTGCAGGACAGGACCTCTCAGGGTGGCATTGAACGTAACCATTAAGCCACACCAGGCCTAATTAAGCCATTAAGCACGCCAGGTGCAAGCTGCACCTGATTGTTTCCAGGGGACTGTTCATTAGAAACCCAAGGAACATTCCATGTGATCTCCCCCATGGCCCTTTGCATTCAGAATGAGCATGTTTGCTCATCTGTACCAAGGGAAGTTGGACTCCTAAGAGCCTGTGGCTTGTTGTTCTTCTTGCATGCAGTTCAACGTCACCTCCCAACAGAGAACAAACTGGTGTGAAAATGCTAAGTGTGTGTATAGATATGCCTTTTGGGTGGTGCTGGCCTGTAATTCCAGCACTCCGTAGGCTGAGGAAGGAGGACTGTTGTGTGTTCGAGATGAGCCTGAGCTATAAAGAGAGCTTAAGGCCAGCCTGAACTGCATAGTGATACCCTGTCTCAAAAAAGACAACAATAAAAAAAAAGATATGCCTTCTGAACAGACTCTGATGATGACAATCCTTGCACTGCTGGAGACAGCCTGAGCTCCTTGGGCCTTAGCAGCCACTTTGCACCATCAGGAGTCTGGGCTTTGGTGTAGCCTCTAAGTCTCCGGGGAAGGAAGGGATAAGATAGCAGTTCCATGTTGCTCCACTGTGTCATTCCAAACTGGAAATCAGGTGACTGATTTTCTGGACACGGTTTGCACAGTGAGCGACTTTCAAGCGGATAGGCCTCACTACATGATGGAGGCCCTGGCTCAAGCCTTCCTGGAGAGCTGCCCCAGGCCTGGCCTGTTCTTTCCAGACTCCCCAAGAGCCCACAGGGCCATCCCAGAGGACCTGAATGTGGAATGGTGAGTTCCTCTCACAGCGAGCCCCCAAGTCAGGGTCAGGGTCACAGCTACCTGAAGATTACAAGTCTTGCCAAAGAGCAAGCTCCTCTCCCAGCCTGGCTTTACAACTCTTCACAGTGAGGTGCTAAATGCATCACTATCACAGGCACAGTGAGGGGACAAGGCTTCCTGATGGGAAAAGCTGACCCTGCCCTTGGCCCTGTGCAAGACCTGCTCTAGAAACTCTCCGACTTGCCAGGGCCCATACTGCACCACACGTGTGGTCTCGGACTCCCCGTCAGTGTGCCCTGCACTAAGGGAAACTGTGTGGACCATGGGAGAGGAGAACGGGGAGTCGCTCTCGGGGAGTTCCTCTAGCAGTGATCCTTTGGAGATGGCCAGGGCCTAGGTGTACACACACATCATTCATGTGGGAGTGGTTACCATCCATTTCCCAAAGGACCCGAAGGCACTCTAGGCACAGGCAGTTTTCTAGGCAGGGTAGAGGCTGAGCAGAAGAAACTAAGCCAGGCCCTTTTGGTTTCAACTCTAATATGGGGTCGCACTTTCACCCTGCACTGCAGATGAGGAATTGCATCCATAATGCCGGTTGCTCTGCCATCCTAACTCTCTCCATGTGGAGACATACAAAGGGAATTGGAGCTCAAAGAGACCCAGAGAAGTGGGACACTCAGGGTCCCTGAGTTATATACTCTGAGCTGTCTCTCCTACTCAGACATTCTGAGTGTCTCCTCACTCCTCACCCCCAGGTAAGCCCAAGGTCAAGTGCCTGAGGGTAGGGGATGGGGCATCAAACACACCAAAGCTTCCAGATGCTGAGTGACAGAGGAACACTGGGACACTGAGTAGGCACTTGAGGATGTAAGCTCCATGCCTGGCCTAATCCTTTGTCCTCTTGCACCTGCAGGGCCACCACCAGCCCATGCTCAGGGGCTAACTGAGAGCTCCTGCCATCTGTCCTGGCTACCCCCAGCCCAGCTCTGTATCCAAAGCAAGCACTCCTGCACTCTCTTCCCTAACAACTGAGGACCTGGACCTCTATCCAGCTGCATGTCAGGGCTCATTTCATGAGCTCAACTTAGATGGAACTCCTTATGCATTCCTGACAGTGATGACTATTTTACATTTCATTATTATTGTACTTCTTCTTTTCTCTTGTAGGTCAAGACAAATCAACGTTTGATTTTAAATAAAATTGTACATTTAGTCTCCTTTATAATCATTGGTGGGGCATCAAATGCATTCTCAATGTTGTCAAACCTCACAGTTGTCCTGTTCCAAGACATTTTCTCCAGTTCTATATCCAAAGTGTTTCTTCCCCTTTCCACTGCCCAATAAATAGTACCCTGGCCACTATTTATCCTGTAATCCTGTAATTTCTGCATTCTAGAATGCATTACAAAACCGCCATCAGATTTGAATTGGTTCACAGAACCCTGGAAGGGACTATTTCATCTTATTTTTCCTAGAAACTTGTTATGGTTTGTCTATGTGTCTCCCCAAAGCCTCATGCACTCCAGGGTTGGCTTCTGATGTTTGTGATTGATTACTGTGGGTGTGGGTGCTGAACATGCCCTGGGCCAGGTAAGCTACATTACAATGTAAGGAGGAGAGGGAGGCTAGCTAGCTGCCTGGGATGCAGCTCCTCCTTTTTTGGCTCTGCTCTTTGTTGCTGCCTTGAAAGGCTATTCTGTGCCAAGTACTGCTCTCTGTTGGAGCCATCTGAGTATGCACTGATATCTCCAGTATCTGAGAGCTGAACAAATCTTTCCTTTGTTAATTCTGAGTGTCATGTATTTGTCCCAGCAATGAGAGAAGAGTAACTGAGACAAAAGAAAAAATTGTAAATAGATCCTCAAAATTTCTCACCACCTTCTCAGCAAATTATCCACTTTTTTTTTTTGGGGGGGGGGTAATGGGGATTGAACTCAGGCCCTTGTGCTTGCCAGGCAACCACTTATTCTACCACTTTTTTTGTCAGACTAGAAATATTTGTTAGTGTAAAATACAGAATACACACTGAGTAGATAATTAGCATAGAACATAACAACAGTCAAGTCCCCCAGGAGCAGTGCACTCCCTGCCGGTGTTCCTCTATCTTGCATAACCTTTAGGATTTGTATCTCTGGCAGGACAGGGATGGGACAGGCCACACATCTCTCATCATCTCACATATGCCCTGGAGACATGGGATAGTCCAAGACTATCCACTGGCATTTTCAGCGTCCAAAACATCACAATGTTTTCAGCAACTTCTGCTCTGGACTGTTTCCACTTCTCAGCTTATACCAGAGCTGAAGCAATCATCTGCCTCTGTGGATCTCATTTTTTAAGATGAATTCCCGCCAATGGAGTTTTTGGATCACAGTCACAGAAGTGGGGACAGGCACAGGATCTTGTCTAGGGTGTCTGCAAGAGCCAAGGTAAGAAAGAACACAAAGTCCCTGGACACAGAGATTTCTGGTGCCCTCACAGAAATGGCAGGGGTAATGAGGATAGTGCAGACCTTTGTTACTTCAGAAACACAGAGGAATAGGTCAGCAAATCCCTGTCTCTCCTACTTGAACAGGGACAAATAGTCTCCAGATTTTGATGAAATTGTTCTTTTCAAATAGTAAATCACAGAGTATCATGGACTACTGGAACTGAAGGTTCCTAGTGGAATTGGGTCCAGTCTATCCCTGTGGAAACCGCAGAGGCAAGGGCCTTCAATTCTGATCTGGCATTAGGATTAAACCAAGCCAAAGGTTTGTCATTCACATACATCAACAACCCTGTTAATTTCTGTTTTAATTTTCAGAGTCTCTCTAAGTATCTCAGTTATTTACCCTCAGCTCAGATATGTGATGCTCTTGCCTCAGTTATCCAGAGCACGAGGAATAAAGAGGGACCCCACTTTAATAGCTCTGTTAATTACTTTTTTTTTGAAAAACAGACTCCAAAGTTAATCTCTGTACTCTGATTGACCACTTTCAAGTCTTGAGCCAACCTGGTATACCTGCCAAGGCCTGTGGTCTCTGGCACAGTACTTGATAGCACTCAATGACCAGCAACTCGCTATACATGTGCTCACAGTGTTGCAATCACCCCAAGGCTTCCCAGTTAGGGTGAGTGATCACAGGGTCTGCACTGGCCTCCCTCCCACTCTAGCCCTTGATGTGCACAGATCCCACACCCTTTCCCAGTTTGCAGTGAGTTTAGCTGGGCAGTGAGGGTAGGAAAACACTTTCCTAATGAGACCTGCTCCTCTCCAGCCCCAAAAGTCCTATAGCAGGGCAGTGAGTTGCAGACCGCTCCATGCCCTGGGCTGTACCCATACCACTGCCAGGATCCATATGGTGGATCTCCATGCACAGGCTGCAGCTCACCACTTCTACCAGGTGGTCCCAGGCTCTCTCACCCATCACCCAAAAATGCCGTATCTTGGCCAAATGCTGCCTCACTCCCAATACTGTATGTCTACCCACTGCCCTTGTCATAAGAAAAGACCCTCCACATGCTGCTAGGCCTTCTTCTGGCAATGCCTGTGGACAGCAACTGGGTGCTCAAGACAAGCAACTTTGGGCACAGTCTAGGGTTATACCTTGGAGCACAATGCACCAAGTGTGGCCTAATTTGCACTCTACACTTTACATATGCCAGGTCTTCAACAGGAATGTGGTGACTGTGTGCCTCTTACTCTTACTAATAAAAATAATAGGATACGGAAAACTGAGAAAAAAATGAAATGAAATTGTGACATATGCAAAAGAAAAATATAGAAAATGAAGTAAAATCAGACTGGAAATTCCTCAAAGAACTTAAATTTTATATTGCAGATGACCAAGTGTGCTGCTGCATGCCTGTAATGTCAGCACTGAGGTTCAGGCATGAGGACTGCTATAAGTTCAAGTCCAGCCTGGCCTGAACTATACAGCAAATCCCTGTCTCACAAACCAAAGAAAATAAAATCCAAAAAGTCATTTCAAATGACCCATGTAGCTGCCTTCTTGGTAGCTTCCCCAAAGGGCTGAAGATAGCATAGCACAGTGAAAAACATACACTGATGTACATAGCAGCATGATTCATAACAGCTCAATCCTGGAAAGACTGAATACTACTAAGCACAACACTGGCTAATACATATTGTATTTATATCTAATACAGCATATCCTGCTGGTCTGCAAAGGAGCAAGATTTTCAGCATTTTCAGGAAAAGCGGTGCCCCTCAAAAATATAATGTGGAGTGAACTAACTCAGACACACAAGCTTAAAAGATACATGCTAACTTTCACTTGAGCAAGGCATGGTACAGAGAAGGAGCATAAGGAAGGATGGTGTCAAAGAGAGAGGGGCACTGATCTCTTGCACATGGGATGGGGTCCAAAAGAAGGTGAGAGAGGAGAAATGAGCAGAAGAGGGATATGCCATGTGCAGAACCCTAATAATTTCAGTGACTGTAAACACGAGCTCTGATTAGTAACATCACGAAGAAGGAAAATGGGGAGAAAGCATGTAGAGTAGGAGGAAGTGTGGCAGGAGGGATGTGCAATGAGATTCCCAAAGAGAACCGAGCCAGCTCTGTTGTGTACTTATACCCTCTTCCCAAAGGAATGGTGATCTTCACATAGAGCAAACACAAATTCATAGAAAATAACTTTGTTGTTTGGTACCCAATAGGCCCCTGGACAGAGGCAAGCCTTGTGAACAAGTGGTTGCCGAGAGGAAAGGAGTGAGTGAAAAGTGACAGCTCACTGAAAACAAGACTGCCGTGTACACTTATATGCGGTGCAGTGGTCATTTAGTGAGGAGAGACCACTGAGATGCGAAAGCTTTAGAAGCAGCACACCCCTTCTGGTGCACTCTGAAGGAAGAAAAGATTCTGTAAGAACGTGGAATTGTGTCATTGTCACTTGTGGGGTCTGCGAGCTTCCCCTCCCTGAACTATCCAACTTCAATGGGCTTTCTGCCTACTATCGCAGAGAAAGAATTTTCATGACAAGCCCACTAACAGGAATGAGAGATGCCATGCCAACCTGAGGAAGAAACTTTCAGCAAACACACATCCTTACACAAACATGAGGGACCACCAAAGTGACATGATGTCCTCAGCATACTTCTCAGATGGCCACAAGGAAAATTTATGGCAGGATGTATAATGTCACCAGTGCGACAAAGTCCTGTTGTCTATATACACTTGCATGGACCATTCGGCGGACTTAACTCTACATAGTGTATTCACATTACTTGGATTATAACCTTTTCCCTAAACCGTGTGAAATCTTAACTTCTCTTCTGGTCAATGGTTGACACCCTAACTAAGCTCAGCCTATCTGCACTCAGTTGGAGGAATTCAACCTTTCACAAACAAAAAGCCTATATTTTGGTTGGTTTCTTGTGTACCTATTGCTAATGAGATGCATTACAGCTTGAGAATGTGCAAATTTTACTTGTCTTCTGGTAGGAAAAGATGGGGACAAAAGCATCTACTTGCTCGATTTCCCTCAGAAGGATACAGACCTTACACAGGTATGCATGTGGTTTGGTTCTTTTCTGCTTTCAAGAAAGTATGTGGTTGAGAGAGTTAGCTCAGTGGAATAAGCACTTTCCTGGCAAGTGCAAGGTCCTTAGTCCAATGCCTGGTACCGCAAAAAAAATAAAAGAATGTACACTTCCTGCTGCAATAAATGTACACTCAGTTGTCTCAGGCTGATCACTGCACACAGGCATTAGTTCCATTTCTTCAGAGTTTGGATGAATTCCAATATTTCTTCATTGATATTTTTATCATATTGGGATGCTGAGGTTCACCATTGCAGTTTATCACTGTTTATGTGATTTTTATTGTTCAGTAATATTTGTTTGACAAAAAAGGTTACTGCTTCTCGCATGTAGGTTTAAAATTGTTATCTCTTCCTTTGGAACTGATCACTTAGCCAATACATAGTGACCTTTTTTGCCTCTTCATATACGTTTTGGTTTGAAATCTAAATTACGTAAAAATAGATTAGCCAGTCATGGCATTTTTCATGTTCCTGTTGGTGATTTACTGTTTTTTATTCTTGGGTTTTTATTCTATGTTTCTTTTGAACTCAATGTGTTTCTTACATACTGCATACTGTTGGGGTTTTTTTCTTGATCCACTGTGTCAATCGGAATTTTTCTATTACAAAGTTATTAGAAAATACTGACTTATCCCTGCCATGGCATTATTTTTCTGTAGCTAATTTCCTTTTCCCTGGTTCACTGCTTACCCTAGCGAATGTATTCATTCTCTTCCATATGTTTGGCTTGTCAGTCAGGCTCAGGATACTGAAGTTTGATCCAAAATCCTCATGCCTTACCGGACAGACTGTTAAGGTATCCTGAGCCAGGCCAAAAAAAAAAAAAAAAAAAAAAAAAAAAAAAAAAAAAAA